>PVJO010025746.1:0-22231 GCA_004026905.1 Hystrix cristata
AGATTAGCATGGCCCTTGCACAAGAATAAAATCGTGAATGTCGTTCAAAAGGATACAGAAGTGAAAAAGCATAGTTCAACCAAGAGTCCCAGAAACCAAGAGTCTGAAACAATGCTGACGGCCACTATCACTTTCTCAAGAGACTAAAGTCACAATCACAAAGCTCCTGAAAGAATCTGGCCACCTGTGAGACTTCTTGGTTCATAATAATTCCTCTTCTCAATTTTTTTCTTATTCCTTGCCACTCACACTGTAACATATTGCCATCCACTTGCCCTCCTGAGAAAAGATCCTGATTCCTTCCAAAACTATTTCCTGGAATATAATTTGGACGCTTGTTTCTTCTTCCACATGAAAACCTGGAGTGCTCGAAGCCATGATGAGAATTTCAGACCCCACCACATCGGTGAAACTCTAGGCACCCAGTGATCTGGAGTAAGCTGCAGGATAAACTCCTGTATCTTGGGCCCCCACCCCAGGAAAAAGGAAGCCCATCACCTAGTAGGCCTCTGCAGGTTCTGGAAGCATCCCACTCCACAAGAGGGAATTTTATTCCAACATACTAAGGAACACAGAGGGCTGATGGCCAGGAGCTGCCCTGCAAGAGGACCAGTCAGAAGTGCAAGCACGTGATGGGGTCAGATAACCCACAGACGGATGTTTTGCAACTGGAGAGATGTGTGATGGGAAATCTCCTTGGAGTTTACGGAAAGTCACGGCCCGAGGGTGTGATAGTTAACTGTGGTGTCAATTAAGTAAGAAATGCCCAGGATATTAGTTTAGAATATTTCTGGGTGCATCTGATGGATTTACTGAGGAGGGAGGACCCAACCTGGGTGTGGGTGGCACCAACGAACAGGCCGATAGCCTGGATGGAATATGAAGGGAAAGAAGGAAGTCTCACTTCTGCTCTTTCAGAGGAGCTCCACTCTTTGCCATCACCATTAGACATTCATCTCCAGGCTTCCGGCACAGGCTCTTCAGCCTTGCAGTGCAAACCCTTCAGCTTCATGATACTGACTTGCACGGGATTCTGCAGCGAGCTCCAGGCCTTCGACTTCTACCTGGAGCCTTCTTGCTGTAGTGAGATGGAATCTCAGTGTTGTTTTAATTTGCATTTCTTGAATAGACAGCAGTGTTGAACACTTTTTCATATATTTATTGGCCTTTTGTATTCCTTTTTTTGAGAAGTGTCTATTCATTCAGATACCCATTTTTTAATTGGGTCTTTAAATTTGGAGGTATAATTTTTTGAGTTCTTTATATATTCTAGCTATTAGTCCTTTGTCTGAGGAGTAGCTGGCAAAGATATTTTCCCACCTGGTAAGTTATCTCTTCACTCTGTAGTGATTTCCTTTTCTGTGCAGAAGCTTTCCCATTTGTTGACTTTTGGTATTATTTCTTGCGCATTTGGGGTTTTGTTCAGAACATCTTTGCCTATACCTATGTCTTCATTACCTATTCTATCTTCCAGTAGATTAAATGTTTCTGTTTTTATATTTAGATCTTTGATCCACTTTTGATTTTAGTTTAGAGCATAGTGGGAGATATGGGTCGAGGTTCAATCTTTGACATGCAGAAAGCCAGTTTTCCCAGCACCATTTATTAAAGAGGCTTTCTTCCAGTGAAGGTGTTTGGCCCCTTTGTCAAAGATAAAGTAGCTGAGTGTGCTTGGAGTTATTTCTGCATCTTCTATTCTGTTCCACTGATCCTTGAGTTTTTGTTGGGTTTTTTTTTTTTTTTTGTCTGTTTGTTTTGTTTTGTTTTGCCAGAACCATGCTGGGATTTGGTTTGTTTGGTTGTTTTTGTTTTACTTTGGTTTTTGGTTTTTTGATTTTTTGTCATGGTACCTTTGTAGTATAACTTCAAATTGGGAATTGGGATGCTCCCTGTCTTACCTTTGTTGCCTGGAATTGCTTTTGCCCAGAATTTTTTTAGAATTGTTTTCTCTAATTCTTTGAGATATGTTATTGGTATTTTGACTGGCATTCCATTAAATCTGTATAACAGTTGTGGAAATATGGCCATTTTCCCTATATTGGTTCTGCCTATCCAAGAACAGGATATATCTGACCATTTTCTGATATCCTCTTCAATCTCTTTTCTCAGAGTACTGTAGTTTTCAATATAAAGGTCTTTTACTTCCTTCATTAGATTGATTCCTAAGTATTTCATTTTTCTTGATAGTATTATGAAAGATGCTGTTTCCCTAATTTTTCGCTCAGTGAGTTTTTATTTGTGTATAGGCATACTACTGATTTTTGAATGTTGACTTTGTATCCTGCTAAGCTATCAAGTGTGGTTATTAATCCTAGGAGTCTTTTGATGAAGGTTTTGGGGTATTCTATGTACAGTATCGTGTCATCTGTAAATGATAATTTAACTTCTTCATTTCCTATCCATATTCCTTTTATTCCTTTCTCTTGTCTAATTGCTCTGGCTAATGTTTCCAGAACTATATTGAGCAGGAGTGTATATAGGTGGGGCTTCTGAGAGGTGACTGGATCGTGGGTGTGGGATACTCATCACTGGATTTGTCCATTGATGGGTTTATGGCTGGGTGTGACTTTGGGAGGTAGGAAAAGTGGGTCAATGTGGGTATGGCCTAGAAGACTATGTAGCCCTTCTCCTCCCTTGACGCTCCACCATCCATTTCCTGCTTGCTATGATATGAACATACCTCTTTCCCCATGCCCATCTGCCAGGCCACCCTTCCTCGGAGCCAGCCAGCTGTGGACTGAAACCTCTACAAACTGTGAGCTAAAATAAACCTTCCGTTCCTTAAATTAGGGACACTGGATATTGTATCTCAGCAACAAGAAAGTAACTAAGAGGATCACAGCATAGAGCTTTTGGGGTCTGGCACAAAACCGTGCTGCGTGCAGCAGTGGTTGCTATCATTTTCCCTACTGATCTTCATAAGTGAATGAAATCAGTAGAAGATCAGTGATATGATTTCCCAGCAGGATAAATTATTGTAGAAGTGAATGGACCAGTTCCTCTAGAGGACCAAACTTGCCAGAGTGTTAGATCCCAGAGAAAGGAACCCTCATCCAAAGTTACCTCCTCACTGGAGTAGGCCCTGGCTTATGACCAGGTGGTGGAGAGTGAACAGACAGGGCCTCCTGCCCCAGTGGGGGGCAACTCTGAAGGGGCATCTTAACTCCAGAGCTTCCTAAACCATCATCTGCGGCCTCCGAATGACTACTTCACATCTCAACACCTTCTCTGACCAATGCTACAACTGGGACTTTTAAAAATCACTCCTTGTAAGCCTCCTAAAAATCTTAACTTTTGATAAATATAATTACAGATATAGATCAGTGCTCTGGTTAAATACTGGCAGGGCTGAAAAAGGTAATTACTTTTATGAAAAGTTTTAGAGTGGTGGCCATGACGTCAAGGAAAAAAATTTTATCAGCTTTTTTAAATAAATTAATACAAACCATACAAAAAATATTTTTTTGGAAATGCCCACGCTATTAACAATTTTACATTACAGGTGTATTTACAAAATTAACTTAGATGCTGAAAGGACAAACCTAACTTCTACTTCCACCAACAATACAGCAGTAGTTTGCAAATATCCAGGTCTTTTTCTCCTATCAGGAGTCCAAGAAAATACCAATTGCTTTGACTTAGAGATTTGTCATTCATTAGATTTGTATTAAGGACTCTGTCAGAAAGATGCTTTTAAAGCACCATTAAAATGCAAGAAATCCACATCTAGACTTTTTACATAAGGCAGAAATTTTATAAATGTCTTTAAAAAGTATGAAATTTGGCTCTCATACAGATTCAATTATATTTTCCATTCACCTGGGGCTTTCTATCACCACAGGGTGCTGAGCTGGGCTGGGGACTTGCAAGTTCCTTCTTTTCAGGTTATTGTACAGTGCCTGGACATTTTTATTTAGGGCCAAGTGTTCTCCAGTGAATTCGACTGACTCATATCTCGTGAGAACTTCATTCCCTCCTCCTCAGTTTAAAAGATTCCCAGACAAGGTTGTTGTTTTTGTTGTGTTTGTCATATAAACTCAACAGTTCAAGTGACCCCACTTTCTAAATCTTAAATTTTGTGAAAAAATATATTCGGGCTAATGATAGTTTTAATGCCTAGGAGCTAATAGTGTATTAATAATTAAGAATTACATATTATTGTATTCAATGAGCTTAGAGCCCTCAGAAGCTGTAGTGACAAAATTCTTGACCAGAAAACCAAACTATAAGGTGAAAGTAGTAAGGTTACAAGCCCAGAGAATTAAAATTGGATTCTTAAAAGAACTCAACAGACAAAACCTGAGCAGACTACCTATTGTCATGATTCTAATTACTTTTTTCTAACCCCTACTTTGGAGAAAAGAAGGTGAGTGGGTGAGGCCTAGAAAATAACAGGAAATAGTAAAGAGATTCTTCAAGAGTGTCTGTGCTGGGCATTTCCTCTGGTTACACAGAGCTGAAACCAAATCAGTAAGGCAGGGACTCATTCAATCCATGTTGGGATTTACTCCATCATCAAAGGATTGTTGCTTAATCCACAGCAAGATAAAAGGGAACACCATGCCTTGTCACAGATCAAATACCTGTCCTGATCTGGCCTCACAGAACAGAAAATAGCATAAGAAGCTCATAGTTAGGGTGGCTCACATGGACTTGAAAGGAAAGTGTTCTGTGATCAAAGGCAGAAAAAGTCAGGTCAAAATTTTACAAACACGAAGACTTGAGACTTTTGAATTCATGACACTTAGCTTAGAGTTCAGAAGATATACTGATAAAAACTCTGATAGGAAATCATTAACTGAAGATGATAGAGTTTCATCGTGGAGAATAAAAACCAGGAATCCCTAAAGGAGCTAGCAAAGCAGGACCTGAGCAGATATTACCTATTCTAATTACTCAGAACCAGAAAACTGCATCATTTGTTGCCCAGAGACAAAGACTAATATTCAGTGATAATGTAGGCTGATATCTTTCTCTGATTCAATGAAGCCATTTAGATGTAATCTTCGAGTTTAGTCTTCTACATCCTAAGCACAGTTATTGTCTTTGCCAAAGTCAAATTCAGTGTGCTTAATTCAGTGAGGGCATTTGGACATTTTAAAAAGAAAGATGAATGGGTATGAAATGAAAAACAAGAAATCTGAGGTGAGGTAAAGTTAGGCTGCAGTTTCCTGAAAGATACCAGGTACTGTTTAAAAAGCTTTTCATGCTGTCACATAGACTTCACAGTAATTATAAGCAAGCATCATTTATATAGCCATCTAATCCATCATTAATGCTATAGGGAGTAATCAGGGTGATGAGGAAGACATGTCAGAGACTTGGGAACACTTTTAACATGCAAAAAAATAAAAATGCCTTTATTACTATTTCAGCATAAACTATTTAAATAATTCATTTTAAAGGAAATTTTTCATCGCAGATTCAGTAATAATTTTTTCAATTGGGCATTGAGAATAATGAATCAATCAACAAAACAGTTTGCTATTGCTAATCTCTGACAGAATGACATATTGGCCTGTATTTAAAGCATAGCACACCATTTATAAAACAGGATTTATGTATAATTCGTTATGTTCTGACAAAACAAATGCCAGCAGAATGTATAAGGAAATAATTCCTGCCATCCTTTGGGATCAGTTATTAGAAAGAAACTATTCACATCGGCATGAATGAGGCCATCTTACTCTAATGATGTCTTCCGAATGTCACTGAATCAGAGACATGACCAGCTGTCCTGATCTGCAATCTAGTTCAATGGCACTATCATTGGCAAATCCTGCTTTTAATTCCTTCCTCTTGCTAATTTAATGTCTCCCTGTTCTTTTATTCTGGCTGAAAAGCGGCATTGCCTAGAGCTGCAGGATGAAGCACACAAAGGTGTTTATCAGTGAACATGTCAGGTTATCATTTGTGGGCAGAGTCTATAAAAGAGTCGGCCAACTATTCGTGGCTACAGGAAGGACATAAGGAGTGAGGACTGGCAGAGAACTCACTCTGTACCCTAAAACAGAGGGCTACTCCTTTGTCTAAGTCAAAGGCGAAATAGCACCAAGTCAAGAGTAATATTGTGCTAATACTAACACGAGCAGATTGAGGACAGAAGGTACCGTCGCCATCCCACCAGAGTGGGTAGTGGCTGCAGGGAAAGCACACTAACAGACATTTCCTGAAGTGCTGGGGACTACACTGTGGCCGCTGGATCACCTGCACGTTTGGTCATCCTGAAAGGGAGGCAGTACTGCCCGAGAGAAGTGAACAGTGCTGGAGGGGAGGCCAGGTACTAAGATCGCAGGCTATTTACCAACGAGTAGGAAGTGTTTCACCATTCTAACAACTGGTGTGACCGCACTGCCACATAGTTCGTTCTTTCTGAGCACCAAGCCTATTGCAAAGTGTGACAACTAATGGTGAGACCAGGATTTCCAGATTAGAAGGCATAAGAAATATGTTATCAGAAGTCATTCTTATCGAGTTTGAGCAAGGACAGCTGGGCCTCAGCTGGGCTGCCATATTAGTTGAGTCACTGTCTACAGGGCCGGGAGAGCCCTACACACTTGTCAGGCCTGGAAAATGGGGAACAGTGATTTACAGAACAGTTGGCTTTGAGACCTAATTCCAGATCTCACCACATGATTAATGTGAAGCCCCATTAGGTAAGTGGCTCGGGATGAAATAAACACGCCCCGTCCATCTACAGGTGGCTCCGGAATCCAGAGGAAGGCCGAAGGCCTCAGATGTGAGATAGACACGCCTACGCCTGGCAATGGGAGGCTGCTGGGCAGGAGCTGAGATACAACTTGAGCAATTGCCTCAGCCTGTTCAAATCATCAAGTATTTTTAAATTGACATATGTCCACTCCATCCCAAAAGATCTATAATGTCTGTTCCGTATCATAAATTATCAAAAAGGAAAAAATCATCATATAATAGTATATATGCTAAAGAATCATTTTGAGTCTCAAATTAGACTATTATAAAATTTTTACCCAGATACATAGCAAATATTTAGTGAATGTTATGCAGTATAGAAAATAAATACATATTTTTTTCTACATGTCTAGCAGATAGATTGTGTGTGTGTGTGTGTGTGTGTGTGTGTGTTTATTTCTTGAATGGTCACTTTTAAAGTAGAGATGAGTATGATTGAGCTAAAAAAATCATTGAGAAGCTAACACACTCGACGAAATATGCACGTATCAGCAATGCGACAGTCTCCTAATTGAGTAATTCCCGGGCTCAATGTCTTTGCATTATGCTGCCTACATACATTAAACATGGCAAAACTGTCGGTATCGCTAATTCTGGAGATAACGTGTGCAGTGTTGCATGTCATTCAAGTGACAAACAATTGGCAGGTAGCTTTTATAATAGCAAGATGGATTCTTGTATGGGATGTGTTGATTGCTTATGTCAGTCCCTTTGAAATTTAACAGCAGTCGTAATTAGAGCTGTAAATCTCTTCTAACTATAATTAGATTACTATTTATACCCATTGTCATTTTTTTAAACAGCCTGAGACACTAGTGTGGAGTGAGAGTGTGAGATTGGTGGGGAGGCTGATAGGATCTGCTTCAAACAATAATCACTGTTAAAAATTACCTGCATACAACTTTATGAGTTGAAATACAAAGTCCTAACGAAATTGTTTCAGAGAGATGACTCCAAGACGTTTAGCCTGTGAAGGAAATGCATTCCTCCAAGGAGCAGACCTGGCCGTGTCACGGACCACTCCACGGCAGAACTTGTAGCAGTGGTTATGCTACCTCCGAGGGCATGTGAAAGCAAAATGAGACTAGAGGGGCCGCATTACAGAAACCTGATTTCTGCATTTGCATCCCATTAAACCTCAGCTTCCCCTTAATGCATCCTTTTGCTGATTATGGAATCCAGTGAGGTTACAGAGTGATGGAGGAAATACACATCTCATTTAGGATGTTGCAAGGTTGCTGAAGGCAGGGGTGGAGTCCTCAACCTTTTACCCTCCTCCCCTCAACCTCCTTGCAAAGACTCTAAGTAAATAAAATAACTCCAGGGGGACTCACCTTGGTCTCACATTCAGGGACTTTATGATGCCTAATGGCAATATTCTGACTCTGGACCAGGAATCAAATACGTGCAATCTGACACCTCAGACATACTATACTAGGCCTTTTCCCTGCCCCTCAGTTAAAGCCTGTACAAATACAAAGTCCAGTTTATCGATAAATGGGGTTAACTAGAGTCATGCAATGATCAGATCAAGCTTTGTTCGTTAAGCCATGGTGACTTACAGAGATGAATACAATAAAAGGTGATGCTTTAAACACAGGAAGAGGAGACGATCCTTTCGGCACTGGCACTGTTGGGCCTCAGGTGAAATGGTTTACTCCTGCAGCATTTCTTACGTTCATTTCTGTTTCCATATCTAGAACCTGAGAACATTATACGAGATGATCTTTAAAGAGTATTCTAGATCTTAAACCTAGGATACTCTTATTATCTCTAAAGTCTGCAAACTCCTGTTTCCATATTTAATATGTGGCGAAGTTTCAAGGTGCACATTTCAAAAGAACAGTATGCTAGTAGTGACAGGATTTCTCCATAGTTCAAATGTGGGGAGGTTCCCAAAAGTAATATTATAAAAGTAAACCATAAAATTACTAGAAGAAAACATACGTTTTCATATAAACATATTATTTTTCTAATAATATAATCATAGAAAATGGCAGACCTTTCTAAGTGGAGCATGTAACACAAACGATATAAGGAAAAAGAATCAAGTTGTATAATTTAAAAATGCTGCGTTTTAGATAGATGGATAGATAGATAGATAGATAGATATAGATAGTGTTTTCCACCACACAGATGTTGCAAAAGACCAAGTATAATCATACAGAGTTCTCACCAATGAACAGACATCAATAAACAAAAATGATGCAGATACAATTAGACAGTTTATAGCAAAAGAAATTCAAGGAGCTAATAAACAGAAAGAAATGTAAACAAGCTCATTTAAAATTATAGTAAAACAGATTAAATAACTGTCAGATTACACTGTAATCTATCGTATTTCAAATATTTTCAGAGTTTATTCTTAGTGATTCAGTAAACATGCTCATGTTCTTACTAAGTGAAATTTCTTAAGAGATCAATTGAATCAGTTATCAAAATTAAAAATAAGCCTAGTTTTGAAATAGAAATTGCAACTTAAAAATGTTTTCTACAGATACACTAGAACAGGACTGCAAAGTTATATTTAAGTACAGAAATGCTAATTCAAGTATTGTGCTTGCAAGCTCTGTCTCCTAAATATCCTCTTGCCATTAAAAGTTAGGAAAACATTTGAGGGCTGGTAAAATAATAATATACCTCTTTAAAATGAAATACTCTGCTGATGTTAAAAATGTTGAAATAGAGGTAAATGCATTTATATGTGTTTATGTAGTAAGCATACGATAACGCTTACTGAAAAAAATCATGCTACATAGCAAATACATATATTATTTAAACCCCCATTGTTATACAGGAAATACACAAATATTCTTATAAACACAGGCATGTTTTGTGAGAAAACAAAACACTTAAATTGTTATATAGAGAAAATGGGATTTGGAGAGAGAAGTATTCTTACATTAATCTTGTGTACTTTTCTATAGTTTTAGATCTTTAATTATATTTTACTAATTGCTTTAGATATATAATAACGAAACTTAAAAGAACCATTGATTTAGAAAATATCAGTAATTAATGAAGGAAATTTGAGCTTTTGAACTAACCTCAAAATCCTAAAATTTACATTTGCAACCATTAATGTTATGAAATTAGAGAGCTCTTACTTATTCAGAAAGAAAAAATATAAAATTTTCATTTCTTAACTCAACGTGCATGGATGGACACACACACACGCATGCACACATGCACACACACGCGCGCGCGCGCGCGCGCGCACACACACACACACACACACACACACACTGATAGTGGCCAGTGAGTCTTTTTCCTCTTTCCAACCAGCCACCTGCCAAGTTATAGCCTCAAGCTCCTTTGTGCATTCACATGAAAAGTGGCTTCCTGCCACACTGGCGTAACCATAGATGGGAGAACAAATATTGACCAACAGATTTCTGAAGGACATATTTTTCTTTTCTTTGAAATGGAAAATTCAAACCAAGTCATTTCAAAATTAAATTTTATGATTAAAATTGCTTTGGGTGAAACAGATGACTGAGAAAAATGTCTTATTTACTCAACATATAGATAATACTTTCTCCATCTCTTGGGCCTTCACTGAAGAGTTAGTCCAATGGTAATGGACTGTCTGCTGAAGTGTGTCCACCATTTCTTGCGTCGTGATGTGAGAGAAAGGTCCTGAATTTGGAACCACAGTGCTGATATTTAAATTCCCTTTGTCTATACAGCCTAATCAAGTCATTTAACATCTCTAAGGCTCAGGTTGTGAATAATAATAGCTCCTCAATTGATTATGTCTACATTTACAGGGACTCATACATGAAAAATTGATTTAAATACTCAAAGAGCATTATTCTTTCTTTTATTGACCAGATATCTCCATGAAATCAGAAAACAGGGGTCCAGAGCAGACTGATGATTTCAACATGCATACAAGCTACTATATTCAAATAATCAACAATCACATCAATGAAAGGAGTCTTTCTATTAAGTAATAAATATTATATTTATCACATATATATTTTTCAAGTTGAAGCCAAGTCTGATTACATATATGTAATAAAATTAAAAAGTTAAGTTGAGGCATAGTATAGAAAAAAGAATAATTGTATTAGAAATTCTGGACTAAGATTTCATTTGATAAATTATATGTATCTTTAACACAGTGGTTCTTAAATAATACATTGAGAAAGTTATTTATTCCATTTAGTTTCTAAGAAAAATTTGGCCAACAAGAAAAATGAATTCAACGTTCAACATTGTGTCTAGACGGTAAACAATAAAATTTGTCTAAGTAAATTGCAACTCCCATACTTCAAGTTAAAGCATCTCCCTATATTAAAGGCCTGCTTTATAGAGAGAATTCAGTACGGAATTTTCAGTCTTAGACTTGCATTGATTCTGGGTAAAGATGTCACTCATGGATGGCTAAAGTGTTTGGATTTGCTATACTTAGATTCTCGGAACCACTCATCAATACAGCCATTAGCTGTGAGCAGTATTCAGTGCAATTAATTATTAATAACAAAGAATCAGTTTGTGAACAATGTGTTTCTTATAATATCAACTACACCAATAGTAAGAATATGTAGCATTTTATTCTTGTTATTTTTATTATCATGTACTTGTATATCTAACTTTTCTTGACTAGAAAAAATGTGAGAGAGTACAAGACGGACACTGGAAATTTCATATCAGAAAGTGTTTTGTAAGTAAATATTATTTCACTTGTGTGTTATGCTGGAAAAAAATAGGCCATATAAACTGCTTCTACCATTATCTTTCTTGAAAAAGTATAATATGAAGTAGCCTGGACATCTAACAAGACTTTTTTCAGACCAGTTCTGTGAGAAGAATGCCTGCCAGGTCCCCTTACTCCTGATTCATTTTCTGTTCACTCACTTCAAAGACATGCATATAAATAAGTCCCCTATTTTGCAGGAAGAGTATGTGCTTAGAAATGATGACGCTGCTGCAGTATTTTGCTCTTCCGAAAGCTACCATAAATCAGGTGGCTTATACACAACAGAAATTTATTTCTCCCAGTTTTGGAGGCTGAGAAGTCTGAAAGCCAGGACCTGGCACACTTAGTGTCTGGTGAGGATCTGAATTTTGATTATTAGAAGGCACTTTCTCATTGTATCTTCACACAGGAGGAGGGAAAGCACCACTCTGGGAACTTTTTGTATACATGTACATATACGGGCATGAGTCTCACTCATGAGGCCTCCTCTTTAATGATCTAATCACCTTCCAAATGTTCTACCGCTAATACTACTGGTTTTCAACTTACGAATTTGGGGCTCCATAAATATTTAGACAACAGTAACCACTAATCGAGACAGCTCTTTATGCTGTTAGGATAGTTCCTAAACATTTGCATTTTGCCCAGCTAGAGATTCTCCCAGCTACAGATTCTTCCAGCTGTGGTTCATGAATGGTTGGCAAATCCTCCCAGTCAACAGATTTAAGTATTGTGTAGTGTAAGAGAACTTCTACCAATTTCTTATTTCCTACTGGTCTTTCCCCTGCATAATGATCCAACTCTTGTAGGTGTCTCAACATACCATGATGCTTGCATTTTAACAAACGTAATGCTACTTTCTTGTGGCAGATCTAGGGGTATCACTTTTATTAAGTTTTATTAATTTTGTATGGATCCAATCAGCTTTCCCAAACACAGATAAATGTCAGAAAGGCTCAGAAAGATAAACAGAACCCAATGCATTTCATTCAGAAAATTATGGAAAATATTGATTGGCTAGTAGACAACAGAAATCAGGGACTGTTGGGGTTGTGGTGTCATAAATAGATATGATATAATGGATATCTATATGCATACATGTTATATATTCTGTATGAAATATATACCTATATATGTGCATTTTCAGAAACAAATACCATTTTGATGAATACACTTGTGTGCGGCAGTGTTGAAGACTATTTACGTTCAGTAATACACAAAGAACTTTATAACCATAACTAAAGAATTAATCCATTATGGTATTTTTTTAAATGAATTACATGAAGACAGTTAACAGTCAATTTCAGCAAAAAATAATTCACCATTTACCACAAATCAAAAACAGAAAGTAGATGATTCTAATTTCTCTCCTGGAGTTCAGTAAATTTCTAAGTAGCTCCGTCTTAAAGAAGTATTCAAATGGGATGATACAGGTCTTCCACTTGGACTGTCCTATTTTTTATTAAAACAGTTGAAGAAGACTGTGTAGGGAGTACACATAGGAATATTTTTATCCAATAACCTTTCAACAATAACGATATTCATCAACAATGTCAAAACACATGACGACCGTCCACAATTGGGTTGACATTTACACATGATCTCCTACTGATGTCTTCACAGGCCACACAGAAACTTTGTAAAATTGAAACAATCTATTGCCCTCCACCCCATCCACTCATATATGACACCACCACACTCACAGTTGCTGAAGCCAGATAAGGAATCACAACTAATTTTACTGCAATCTGTAAGTCCTACGAGTTCTCTTCAAAATATCACAGGAATCCGCCTGATTTTCTCTACCACGACAGATCAAATCAGCATTTCCTCTTTCCTGGAGTCCATTGGACACCTCCTAACTAGTCCCGCTTAACCTTTTACTGACTTTCTTTGATCCATTTTCAGAGTAGCTCAATAACCTATGAGGCATGAATCAAATTATGTCACCTTCCTGCCTAAAATTAAAAAATGTTTTTTTGCAACCAATCTAAAATCCTTATCGTGGCCCGTAAGGTTCTTCTCAAACTGAATCCTCTCTACCTCTTTGAAGGTTTCACCTCACTCCTTTTGGAGAACAATAATGTTTGAATTTTGGAAAAACAAAAACTCTCCTCCTCTTAGGAAAGGCAAAATTTATCTGTGTAGCTATAGTTTTACAATCTCGTAAAAATATTAGGGGAGAAATTATTTATGAATTAAAGAACTACATAAATATATTTTTTCTTATTCAAGTATTTTTAAAGTACTTGTTTTCCCTAGAGGATGCTCCTAAGCAATCCTATTTTTTATGCCCTCTGAGTTTTGACCACTCCAAGTAAAACCGTCAGGCCTGTGTTACCTTATCAAGCCTCTTCATAAAAATGGCCTCTTTTTTTACACGCTCTGTGAGTTTTTTAAATGAGTGTGTAATGAGGAAATGAAATATTACTTATAGATAATGTCTTGTTTCAACGTTTTTGAACCAATGGCAATTGATACATCAAGTTTTGTCTTTCTTTAGTAGCCTAATTGTTTCATGATACTAGAAAATTAACTTCTTAGTAGTTAATGATTTCCCTTATAATCAGTAGTCTTAGGAAAGTAATTATTTGATAAGACACAGAAATATTTTACAGCCTTGAATCCACTATCTCTTTTAGGTTTCCAAATTTTGGAAAATTATGAAAATAGACAACAATAAAAAAAAATTCATGTAGTTTGGCCAAATTCCAAGGGGAATGAGAAACTTTAAAAAATTCATATAGATCAAGAAGTTGGATACACACCCAATAGCTCTTAGCAAACATTTTTTTTTGATGAGTTAAGTAGAAATGAATCAGAAACACATGAACTAAATTTCCTCAAAGAGCATATAAGTTTAAAATGGAAACAGCAATGCCTTTCAGAAAAATACATTATGGTTTCTACCACAACCCAAACATTTATATAATAGCTTGAACTATTTCACAATCTGTTAAGTACTCCTGCATCTAGAGCCATCCAATCCCGTGAACATTTTTTTCAATACGTAAAGGCTTCAGAATCACTCAGACTTAGTTTAGTGTGAAAAAAATCTCTCATTTCTCAGAAGAAATTCCCACAGTCTCAGGTATACAAAAGACATTTGGCGTTTCTAGCATATGAATTACTAAACGTTATTTTTAAAAGATACGCTAGAGAATGACTGTTCATTAATTCTAAAAGGGTAATAAATACACACACTTGCCAGCAACTGTCAGAAACAGAGATTAACCTTTACGGGAGATGGATAAACATCTACTACGCTAAAACCATGAGGGGTGAAAAAAATTACACTAAAAAGAAAAAATAGGGGCGATTTGACAAACCACTAGATTTCAGAGTTTATGTAATCATGTTTGAATCTGAAGTAAAGTATAAATGTTGACTATGTACACTGAGCTTAGAAAGAAACGTTTTAGTAGGTTTAGATTTTGAAATGCAAAACACTGTCAGAAAGAATAAATTTGCCAAAGTCCTTTTGAAAACTATAGTCCTCTTTTCTCTTATGGGTAAATTTCCTTGAGTTTTCCCAAAAATGTAGTAACTTTGAGAGCCTGTAGAATATAGGCTTGGATGAACCTAGATGTACGTACAGATTGTGAAAGAGCTCAAACTATCAAATAAATGTTTGGACCGTGTAAAAACCATGATATATTTTTCTGAAAGGTATTGCTCTTTCCAAATTGACATGCTCTTTGAGGGAAATTTAGTTCATGTGTTCGTGATTCTCCTCTTGGGGTAGATTTGGTGAATCTTTTACTGAGCTTCCTCTGGAGTGATGAAAAGAACCCATGATAAAGAACCCAGTCAACAAACAGAGTCAATCTCATGTGGTCTTTGCTTTTATTTCTTTTTTTAAACAATTTTTGGCCATTTTTATGTCAGTTGCAAGAGATGGTGTACCTTGAAATGTGGGAACAATAAAGGATGTAATAACTTATGGGCATGATCTCCCATTCCCCCTGAAATTCCAGGAAGGAAGAAGTCAATTTTATTGTCTTGGGGCCTGTTCTACTGTCACCATAGGAGTTACCTCAAATCAGCAAGAAAATACACTATTTTACTGTAAATAGAGTTGTGCACAGAAGGAGAGAAATACATTGCTTTCCATTTCTCATACCTCCTCTTTCTTTCCTTCCTTGTCCTCCAATGTCAAAGACAGAGATTGACCACTGCACCTTCCTATAAATCCTTTCACTTTAGAAATCAATTTGCATGCCCAGTGAAAGCTTAAGATTTGGACTACCACACTAGTTTCCATTTTCAGCTATCAGAAAAGGACTTTGAAATATCTATTTTAATGAACTTCTTGTCTCATGTTCACTGTCAAACTTACAATTAATCCTGCTTGAACAGCTGTCTAGTAGGGTTTTATCCAACAGATCTGTCTATATATCAAATTAAAAACTATACTTCAGATTACTTTCACTACTTAGATGTTAGCTCACGAAACAGAAACAAGTCTAATTTTAGTATGGAATAAAGTAGACTTAATTTCATAATGAGAACCCAGAGCTCAGCAAGCCCAACAGTGTTAAGCTTCAAACTGTAAATGGGATGGCGTTTAAAAGGAAACGTTCAATTCCACTTAAAAAGAAAAAAAAAATGCTGAATTTCAGAAATTACAAAGTGAAGGGGAATGGGATCAACAGTTAGTCAAGCTACACAATACCATTATCAGTTTCATACTGAAAAGCTAGCAATGGCCAAAAAACCAAAATTAATTGCACTGTATATAAAGTTTCCACACACAAATGTTTATCAGTTACTATGGTTATACGTTTGTGTCTTCATCACCTGACTAACAGACATCAAGCATGGAAAAATTGGAACATCAATAAGGGATATCATCTTGTACTACAAGATGATACAACAGTGAGCCCTCAAGTCCATCCTATTATTCTAATAGGATGTTTTAGGAGTAATATGAACTTGAAATGACAAGAAGTTAATTAGTTAATCAGGAAATTTTCCATGGGAAAACATCAAGAAAAATAAGCAGCAAATACCAGTTAAAATCAAGAACTGATCATTTTAAGGCCAAAATTCAAATACATTTGCTGGTATCAATTTAATATTTATCTTTTTAATTAATTAGTCAAACTAGCATGCTGAATAGACTTACAGATATTAATACAGTGAAAAATATAAGTATATTTGGAAGAAAATACTTAGACATTTTTTGTATGTTTGATAGCCAATAAAGTATCTAATTGACCTCAATGTACCTTATTTTAATTATTATTAGAAGAACCCATGAAAAAGTTCTCTTTTTATTTTCCTAATCTAACTTTTATATTCTGAGATTTTACAAATTATAATTATTTACTTGACTAGTTTGAGTGTTTTTTCTTTTTTCATTTTAATGATAAATTTTAGATATACACAATGATAACATTCATCATAGGGAATTTGTACCTGTTCTGGTATCTCTTGCTGCTTCTTTTTTTCCCAGTCCCTTCCCTTCCTTTCAATCTCTCCTCCTCTCCTTATTTACAAAAGCTTTGTTTCCATTTTTTCCTTCTTTTTTTCCTTGTCCCTCTTTTCCTTTCCCCTCTTCCCTCTTCCTTGTTCTCCTTCCCATTTGAACAATTTCTTCCCTTTCCCAATATAAAATATTTTAGTCCTTATTCACACTTTTAGTTTCTCACACTAGAGAAAAAATATGGTAGAAGATATGGATTTTTTATGCAGTGGAGTACTATTCTGCCATAAAGAACGATAAGCCTGAGATATTTCCAGGTAAGTGGGTGCATCTTGAGACCATACTTTCTAGTGAAATAAATCAGACACACATGTTTAAACACACATGAGTGGTTTTTCCTTAACATTTTGATAAACTAGTTTCTGTCTTCGAATCTTCTAATATGGCTGTAATTTAAAACATTGCAAATGAAAAACACATTCTCTGTTATATTTTTCCATGTGCTATCCCTTTTTTCTTTAGATTACATGCCCTCCCCCAGCTTTGTGTTCCTTATTTCCCTTTACTTCTCACTCTGCTCGTCTCTTTTTGCTTCATCTTGCAAATCAGTATGTTCTTCCCAGGGCTCTGTGTCTTAAATTACAACACATGGATATAAGGCCATGAAATGCTTTCCAGATTCTAATGTCAAAGGCTCACTTTTCTAGCTAAGCACCTCCTTAAAATTGAGCACTAGCCACCCCACTCCACAGAAATCACACAGCAGGGAAAGTTTCTTCCAGCTTTTTGTAATAAACTCTACTTTTTAAAAACAGTTTTAGGTTCACAGCCAAATTGATCAGAAGGTGCAGCGCTTTTCCATATACCCCGACCTTGCTCACACACAACCTCCATTGTCCACTCCTTCCTCCAAGTGCATGTGCTGTGCCTGAGGAGGCCACGCGTAACCCCGTTTCATCATCCGAAGACCACGATCTACTTTAGTGTTCATTCTGGTATACACGCTCCGCTTGCACCCTTCTACTAGGTATGGAATGTTTTAATTGGCAGTTCTCTGAAGACACGATATGGAATATCTTTTTACAACTTATTCTCATCTGTATCTTTTCTTGGTGAGGTGTCAATCGAGATCTCTAGCTCATTTTTAATTTTCTCTTATTGTTGAGTTTTAATTTTCTTCATATATGTAAGACTTTTATCAGATGTGTCTTCTGCATATCTTCTCCCAGTTTGTGGCTTGTCTTTTCATTTTGCAGGTTGTATCTTTTAAAGACTACATTTGCTTTTTAATTTTAAGGAAATCTAGGTCATCAATTACTCCTTGCATTGATTGTGTGTTTGGAATCACTGTGAATAATCACTGGCAAGCCCTCGACGAGTGATGGTAAACCTACAACACTCGTGCCACACCCGGCTGTCTGTGTCGTTGAAAGCGTTAAAAGGGTGCCGTCACTGTCCTAGACCATCTCAATTTCCTCCAATCCTGTCTTCCAGGAATTTTATAATTCTCCTTCTTACAATGAGGTCTTAATTAATTCTGAGTTAAACTTCATGGAAAATGGAGAGCCTGAGCCTAGATTCACTACGTTATATTTGGATACGTAGTTGTCCCAGCACCATATGTTGAAAAGGCTACTTTTTCTCTATTATACTGCCTTCAAGCCTTTGTCAAAGAGTACCTGGCTATACTTCTATGTGTCTATCTACGTGCTCTCTATTCTGTCCCGCTAACTTATTTGTATATTATTTCAACAGTACTACACTCTCTTGATTACAGCAGCTTCATAGTACGTGCGGGTATGAGATGGCACCAGTCCTCCAATTTTGCTCTTCTCTTTCAATATTGTGTTCAATACTTTGCCCCTACACATAAGTTCTAGAATGAGTTTTTCAATATTCACAAAGTAACTTTGTTTTTATCAGGATTATACTGAATCTACAGGTCAATTTTGGAAGAATCGACAACTTGACAACATTGCATGGTTCTATTTTTGAACATAGAGCACACTTCCATTATTTCTTTGATTTTTTTCATCAATGATTTTTTTTTCATTTTTTTCTTTTGTTCTGTTCATTCTTTGTTTTCCTTCTGGTGTTCCCCCTGTATGTGTGCTAGATCTTCTGTAATTGCCGCCACAGGTCTTGACTACTCTGTTCTGATTTATTGTTTTTCTTTTATATCTCTTTACTTTTCAGTTTTGAAGGATTTTATTGAGATGTCCTCAAGCTGAGAGGTTCTTTCCTCAGCTCTGTCCAGTCCACTTATTAGCCCACCAAAAGCATTCCCATCTCTTTGCTAACATTGCGCATATATTGGCATGCTGCCTGCTTTAACCAGTAGATTCCTCGGCATCTTATTAAGTTTTTTTTAATTCACTCTCTGATACTTCCATCATCCCTGCTACATACCGTTCTAATTCTGATGGTTGCTTTGAACCTTCAAACTACAGATTTTGGCCATCGGTGTGTAACAATTCTTTCTTGATAGCCAGCCATGAGGTATTTGGCAAAATTGCTATAAAAAGACTTTTAGTGACAGGCTAATAAGGTGGGGTACAGATAAGCGTTGTACAGTCTTAGAATCAGGTCTCAGTCTTTTAGTGAACCTGATCCTCTCGACTGTGAACTTCATGCATTTTTCTAGTCCCCCATCCCACAAATTCAGGTGGGATATGAGGATTAGAACAGAATGATGTTGAGTATTTCCCTTCCCCTAGATCACTTAAGCTGTGATAACTGGTTTAGCTCTGCTTAACCAGTTCTGAGCACAGGCCTTGTTAAGAACAAGAAGCTCTAGTGTAGCATATTTCACAGTGGTTCCCTCTCTTCCCCTCCCCTGGTGGAAGCAATAAGAATTTTCCTGTGATGTTCACTGTGAGAACTGGGTCTTGCTCCCAGAAGTATTGAAATAGTGGAGGGGCCCTCCTATTACAGAATCCCCCTGGAGTTTCTGACTTTCAAAATTGTCCCATTGAGCCTCCAGGAATTCAGAAATGATGGTTCAGATTTTCCCACCCCAGTAGGGTTTCCTCGGAGTTTTTTGCCATGGTGGTTTTCTCCTCTGATTAATTGTGACTGTCTGAATCCGCCTCCCTCTCTCTCCAAAAGTGTGTAGGGGTACAGGTTTCTACTGTGACTTCTCTTCTCCTTCAGATCTGAAAACAGTTGTTGATTTTTATTTTTTTCGGCTTGTTCTACTTTCCACTTGTTGCTTGGATGAGGTGGTAACTTCTAAGTTCCTTTTCTGGGGATTTTTAAATCTTGAGTGTTACGTGCCCTGCTGGTTTCTCTTGGGATATATTAATTTGATCCAGGCATGCGAGGCATAAACAAAGTCAGTTATAAGGTTTTGAAAGATAGCAATCTCGTCCTTTATAAGCACATAATAAGTCTGTTTGTTCTAAGCATAATATTTTGGTGGTGAAGGCAACAAATTATTTTTCTGCAGTTATTTTGTATACCTTTGACTATTTTGAGACCTCTTTCAGGTACTATAAGAAATAAACATCAAATTGGGCTTCATTTTTTGTTGGTATATTTAAAAAAAGAAAGAAAGAGAAATTCCACTGTTGCATGAGGGATCTATAACTGAAAATGTCACCATGTGGTAGCACCCAAGTTACTTATGAACCTGTCTGTTCAGCTAAATGTCAGCTGTTGATCACTATGAAGATGCCACGTGAAGAACCATGTCCTTTGCTGTGTCTGACTCTAGCACATATGGGAGAAATAAAAGCTTCTGAGCAAATACATTGTTCTAACTTTCCCAATTACGCTGCCAGAGAGGACCATAAAACAACTTCTCAAGTTACTGGTACATTATACTCTGATGCTCTGTGGGATCTCAGCTCTTTTAATAGTTCTCAAAGTTGTATGTGTTTCTTTCTCTGAAAGAATGCCTGACACCGGGTTTTAGTTTTTATATGGCCTCTAGATGATGCTAAGATGCTTTAAAGCAGGTGGAAGTTAACAGTCTATTATGTCAGCCTGGCCTTGGCATCAGCTCAAAACGATTACTTGGCTTTAAAAAGTTAGTCATGGCCGTTAGCAGGGGGGAAAAGAACCTCATTATTGAACAACTTCTTTTTAAAAATCTGCTGGACATAGAATATTTAAGTAGAATCTTAGTGCTTATTTTTTTCCATCCTGATGATTGATTCGTTGAGGTCTTCCATTAAAATATGATTACTGAGACTATAAAATGTGGTAGTTGTTCTTGAATCAAAAGTACAAACAGTCCCTGACTTACAGTGGTTCCAGCTAACATTTCTGACTTTAGGATGGTAGGAGAGCAGCACGCATTCTGTTGAAACTCCACCTGGAATTTTGAATTCGGAGGGGCGGCAACCTCAAGGACCGATCAACTACCTCCTCACGAGGGAAAGCACTACAGCGCTAATGTTGCCAAGCTGTCAGGTGCGTTAAATGCATTTTCACCTCGCTGGCATTTCCAAAGCACCGTGCGCATCCCACGATATGAACCCGTCCTAAATGAAGAAGCATCTGCAGTCATATTTCCCCGTTTCACTCTTCAAAACGTGGAATTAAAACTCTGCTGGAGGGGCTGGGGATTTAGCTCAGTGATTAGAGTGCTTGCCTTGCAAGCACAAGGGCCTGAGTTCGATCCCCAGCACCACAAAAAAAAAAAAAAAAAAAAAAACCTCTGCTAGAGTAAATGGCAATCTAATAAAAATGGATGGTGGCACACTGAAAGTGATACAGAAACCACAAGTGAGCATTTCTGTGACAAAAATCGGAAAAGGAGGTAGAACAGTACCGGCGCCAGCACAAACAGCCCACCCCTGAAAGCACGCGGGAGTATGCTAATATATTAACTTTCGATAGCCACAGACTATTTGGACTCATTGTGTACACTTACCATTATTTTTAATCATTGTGCTCAAGTAAATCTTAGTTAAGAGTTTCTTTTTTCTTTTTCTTATGTGTGCCACATATTTACCCAAGAAGCAAAACAGAACATAACAATACAAAGGGTGAAAAAAGTACACAGCGAATGTTTAAGGTTTTAAAACAGTATAGAAAAAGGCACACCGCCATTAATCGCCTCAAAATATTTCCCCTCACTTCAAACACACATATCTCATCATTCTTGGCATTTTCTGAAGCAGGTCTGATGTCCTCTTTTTTGAGTGTCTCTACAAGGTATGATCAAAAACAAAGTATATATAGTCATTCACATATAAATGGATGTTTCTTGAGAACATACTCTTAAGTGAAATAAATCGGACACTCATGAGCACGCATCGAATTGTTTCTCTGATATGAGAGACCATAATTGTAAATAAGGACAAAGAGGTGTAATAGATATTATATAAAAGGAGGATGGTGAGCAGAGGAGAGAAGTACTAGAAAGAAAGAAGGGGAAA
>PVJO010025747.1:0-22237 GCA_004026905.1 Hystrix cristata
TTTAGTGCTGGGGATTGAACTCGTGTCCTTGTGCTTGCAAGGCAAGGACTTTAACCACTGAGCTAAATCCCCAGCCCCATTGCTTTATTTTTTATTATGACATTTACTTCTTCATCTCTTTGCTTTACATGTAAGTCTTTATGTTAGAAATGAATTTCTTATAGATACATACGGTTGGATTTTGTTTTTGATCCATTTGTATGATTCACTTTTATCTCCTCATTTTCTAAATCAATTATATTTTTTTCTTATAAAAGTTTTAGTGGTTGCTCTAAAGTTGCAAATATGTAATTTTCATTAAAGCATGTCTTCCTTGGAATAACTATGCTGGTTCATGTGTAGTATATGTGTCTTCTAACAGCATATTCCCAAATCCCTGACTCTATCCTTTATTGTATTCATTTCACTTATTTGTATGTTATCATCTTTCAGTTGGCTGCTGTTATTATTAAACAATTACGTTTTACATCAGTTAAATATGAAAAAAATAAAACATAATATTTTGCCTTCATTTGTAACTCCCTTGATGGTTTGCTTTTTATTACATAGGGCTAACTTTCTGATTTATATCACTTCCTTTGTCTACAAAGATCTTCAAACATTTTTCAGAGATGGTGTGCTATTCTGCTATTCACAGATTTTCTAAATCTTTGTCTTCCTAAGTATTTCTTTCTCTTTTGTTTTGAAGGATAATTTTGGTAGATATAGAATTCCATATTGTAGAGGTTGTTTTGTTCTTTTTCATCACTTTAATTTCACTCTATTTCCTTGTCTTTTGGATGCCTTCTGAAAAAACTCTACTGTAGCTCTCATGTTTCTCTGCTGTATTGACTTGTTTCCTACCTTCTTTGAAGATGTTCTCTTGATCTTTGGTTTTCTATAGTTTCAACATGGTATACCTAGGTATAGTACTTTTGCTATTTGTCCTATACAGTGTTCTACACACTTCCTGAATCTGTTGCTTTCTATCATCAGCATGGGAAGTTTTTCATCTTAGCTGTAATTACTGTAAATATTGATTCCTCTCTACCCTTTCTTCTCTCTCCACTGCTCTCATGCCCTCTCTGTCTCTCTCTCTCTCTCTCTCTCTCTCTCTCTCTCTCTCTCTCTCTCTCTCTTATTCTAAAAATGCTTGTAGGGCAGGCTTGGTAATGCACATGCAGAATCCCATCACCTGTGAAGTGGAAACAGGAAGATGGTTACTTCAAATCCAGCCTAAATCACAGAGAGGCCCTGTTCCAGCAAAACGAAATAAAACAACACAAAAAATGCTCATACATATCTTGTGAAAATTACCAAAGTTCTAAGACTTCCTCCCCCTCCTTCTTGTCCTTTTTGTTCTTCTTTTTGTTTTCTTCTTAGTATGTTAATTTTCTCTTGATCTGCTTTCAATTTAACGATTCTTTCCTCAGTCAATTCCGGTCCTGTGAGAAGGACCATCAAAGGCATTCTTTATTCTATTACAGTGCTTCTAATAAATAGCATTTCCTGTTGATTCATTTTTAATGTTGCTCTCTCTGCTGCATTTTCATGTGGTCACTTTTTTGTAAACTACTTTACACTGTCTACCTTTTCCATTAGTGCCGTTAATTGTGTCAGTCATAGTTATTTAAAATTATTTCTTATGATTACAAAATATTGTTATATGAGTGTGCTGTTCTGGCAGCTTATTTTGTCTCCGCAGACTCTAGGTTTTGTTTTTGTTTTGTGTATGTGTGTGTGTGTATAGGTGTGTCTGTCTGTCTGTCTGTCTGCCCGCCTTTTGACATGCTTTAGAAGATTTTTTTGAAGGCAGAAGTGTTGTATTAGGTAATATGAACTGAGGTACATAGACCTTTACTGTGTGGATTTGTGTGAATCTGGATAGGAGTCAGGTTGTTTTTACTGTAGCTATAGGCATCTAAAAAGAGACAAAAATGTAACTTCGTGGTAGAGAAATTTGACAAAACTACCTCGAACAGATGGTTGAGATCAACATTAACATCAGTAAGTCAGTTGATATGATGCAATGGAAATGTCACTTTACTTCTATGATCTTCTGCCACAGAACTTGTAAACTCAATCTCATCATGATTAAATAAATGAGTAAGAAAAACTTCAGTAAAACCACATTATGCAAATACCTCAACAGTATTTCTCAAAATCATCGAGGATATCCCAAAGCAACCAAGGCTATTTCAGTTTGAAAAGCTATCTTAGCTAAGAAGTTCCTAAAAAGGCATGATTATTAGAGGTAATGGTGTATCACTGATTGCTTCATGGAATATAAAAAGAACTTTAAGTAAACATTAGGGAAATATGAACAAAGTGTGGAGTTTATTAGTAAGAATGTGTCATATTGGCTCAAAAATTGTGACAGTCAATGAAAATGTTGTTATCTGGATAAGCTTGGTGTCAGGTATGAGTAAACTCTACAATCTTTAAGAAATTTTTCAAATCTAAAAGTATTCAAAATAAAATGTTTAAGGTAATAATTGTATGGAATCTGAATTACAATCATGGTTAATTTTTTTGAATGATAAGGAAATAAATAACTAGTCTACAAGATAATAATCCATGTTAATGGATTCTCTTCTTTGGCTGAATAGAAGTCAACATTAGTAGATAAAAAACACTTTACCCAGTGCTGAGGATGAATCCAGGGTCTCGCAGAAAGGTCCTAGCATTGGGCTATTACTTCTGTAATCTCAGAAAGCATACTACTAAACTACTAAACTACTAAACTATGATTGGAGAATATTCTTAATAACATGAATTAGGAGCATAATGCCCAGATCATGAATTCTTCCTTTGGTTCGTATTTTCTAGTCTGGTCTCTATACATTATCAAAAACAATGAAATAAACTATTTTTCCTGGTGACCACAAAGAGTTAATTTTAAATGGACCAAAACTACTATTGGAAAGCAGGTTTAACCTCCTTCATAACACACATCTATATGGATGTTTTCATATTGTGGCTCAGAAGATGAACAGAATCTGGTCATAAAATGGTCACCTAAATGTCAGCAGAAAAAAATATAAAAAATATGATCTACTAACAGCATTCATTTTTTCTAGCCCCAGACAACCTAAGCACAAAAACAATGAGATATTCTCAAGGGATTTACCCACAGGGTCATTAAGATAAGGCTCATTTTTAAAATGTACCCTTGATATTTAATGTCCTATAAATTAGAAGCATTTTAAAATACATATTTTAAAGCATTTAATGAATTTAATAAATGTATCTGGAAAATAATTATGAAATCGTAAGTAAAAAGAGAATAGAATAAGCTGGTGTCTGCACAAATTTAAACACTAAGTAATGGTACATGTGCCCTTAAAACCTGCAATGTGAGGAATTTACGAAAGCGCTCGCTCTGATGTATGTATCTTCACTTCTGTGGTGTTATGAAAGTGAATTATTAAATTATTTAGTCATATAACCATGAAGTCTAAAGGTTGTTTATTGTTTTCAGTAAATCTGACTCTATTGATTCTCTTCCTTCCCAGGACAGTCTTTGCTCCCATCAAAACGCTACTGTCATCCGGGGCATTATGCCTTTGCAAACGGAGGAGGTGCCCCTCTCCCTTCCAGGGACCTTCACAGGCACCGCAACAGTGGTTAAGAAGCAAGAGTCAATTTCAGATTATTTTCTGACTTGTTTAAACTTGATTTGAGTCTGAGGAATGATCTGTATAGGAAGTGAGGACTTTGAAAATCATCAGTTTTCAAGAGGACAAGTTGCACCTGGAATCGCGCGTATGTGTGTGTGCACAAATGTGCGTGCGTGCATGCGTGTGTGTGTGTGTGTGTGTGATGTACTGGTACAAATTCTGTTTAATGAAACAAAAATTTAAATGTTGTATTTTAAGGCCTAATGTGAAGGATAACTACAGAGGAGAAGGTTAATTTTGCCTTTTTGCTTCTTACTACCATAAGAACATTATTCAATTTCTATTGACTGGATTTAGTCCACTTATAAAATGGACCATATTGCTATTATTATTTCACATTGTTATCTCTGAATATTAATTAGAAAAGAAATGACATAATACCTTTCAATTATATCTAGCATAAAACAAATTCTCTCCCTTACTGACACTAGATCACTACCAAAACTTCAAAGCTCTCTTCAAGTTGTTAACTAAGCTTATGAATATTAATGTCTATCATCCTTCCCAAAGCAAATTGATTCACTTTGGTACATGTTTTCCTTGCATATTGCATCAGTACTGCTGTACACCAGGTAAGCATCAGAGAGTTTGTAAAGTGGTTTCTCACACGTAGTTTTAGTTGCATCTTCATAAAACCCTTGAAGTTGTGTCACTTGATCTCATTTTGTGGAAGGGAATTATGATGTCCAGACGTGTGTAGTGATGTTTCTGAGCTCATAAGCCTGGCATAATCTGAAAGGAGGATTTGGACCCTGGGAATGTCTCACTACAAATCCCATCCATTTTTTTTTAACAGAGCCCATTGTCCTCTTTCAATATATTACAGCCTGTGCTGTGAATTAATAAATATGATCACATTAATTGCATTTAGTGAAATGTTTAGAAGTGTAAGATACTCTAGAATTTCTATTGGTTTCCTTAAATCTCCCTTAAGTCTAGTTGAAGAACTGATAATCTCACACTGTTCATTCTTCCTACTTTTTTGTGACATGAACTGTGTGAGGTCCCCACTGTTTGGCTTGACATGACAGCTCTGTCCACCTCAGTTCTTAGGCTCCTGATGACACTAGCAAACAGAAGTCCTGAGAAATGGTAGAGCAAGCAGTTAAATGCTGAGTCCTTCTTCATTATTCTTAGGGGATACTAAACACATAAAAATACCTCACCTCACATACTTACACTGGTTATTGGAGAAAGTTTGTTTCTTTCCGAAGATATTTATGATATATTCTTCAGCTTTTATAGTAACAGATCATTCTAGGTCCAAAGAACTCCTAGCATCAGCTACTCGCTCTAGGGAGGAGTCATCCCTGCTGCATGGCCCTCAGTTAGATGCGTTTCACTTGTCCAATCAGGTTGAGTGTGTGGGATGAGAAAATGCTTCCTCCCCACTGCACGTCACAGCACACAGCAGTGGGCAAGGAGACAGCGGTCGTGGCCCGACCCCTTGCTTATTTTGTGTGTATGTGTTTGTGTGTGTGCACATGTTGCCTCTATAGGTGATATGGACAAATGTAGGAGTGTTTGACCCACCTTCCTATATTCAAGTTAGTTATGCACAGTAATAATGGGGAAAGAAAACTCAGTCCAGAGCATTACAAAATTAAGACCTGACCATATAACAGTACATAAGAAGCTGAAATAAAGAAAATCTTAACTAAAATTAAAAAATTAGAATTTTAGAATGATTTATGAATAGTCATTATTTCTTTAAAAACATTTTCTTAGGTAAAATGTTTAATGATTTACAATTCTGTCTTTATTCTAAAGTAATGTTACGCACATACCATTTGATTTTGCTTTGAGAATTTAGAAGGCAAATTGATGGATCAAAAACCTACACAGTCTTTGAACTTTTTTGCAGTCTTAGGCAAATTACATTAATTGACTAAACCCAATGTGTCCTTACACCATGTTTCAAGTTATAAAATACTGGTACCATATAATGTCTATCCTCAGAATGAATGCTACCAATATTATTACCGTTACATTTATAAAATGAGAATTTATAATTTAGATTAGATTCCTATGTAAATAATAGCTCTTTATTACAAACCATAAGGATGCTTCTTGTTTAATTTTGTACAATATAAGCTGGGCATGGTGGAACATGCCTGTAATACCAGCACTCAGGAGGCTGAGGCAGGAGGACTGCCATGAGTTTGAGGCCGGCCTGGGCTACATACTGAGTTCAAGGCAAGCCTGAACTACAGAGCAAGACCCTCTCTCAAAATAAAACCAAAATGAAAATTATACTGTATGATATAAAGTCAATGACATTTAGGTTACTTTTCTAGTTTCCCAAAATGAAATTTTCCTAGAGATTAGATAGGAAACTCTACATTTTAAGGACATATTTCTTTATAGAGTGTTATTGGCCCAAGGACAGTTTAATGCACTAGATTATAAATATTCCAGATACTTCAAAATTATATATTTCTTGACAAAGCTGCAAAGCTTTCAAGGTAATTCATACCAAATATTGTGCAATCCACCGATTAGCACCCACAGCACAGAATGATCTGGCCCGGTCTGTCAGTACAGCTGAAGTTGCGCTACTCTGTCATAAATTTCTCTCCACTTGAATTCTCAGGTGTCAAAATATCTGAGAATCCATCTCCTGGGCCACTCCAGTTACTCAGCAATAACCACCCAGAGCCCTCTGCAGGAAATTTAAATCACACGGATGCGCTCAGACAGCTTACGGAGAGGGAGTAGTAACTTTACTATGCGTTCACAGGATGAGCAATAACGTTTTAAAATTTTCAATGTGATTGTTGCTTCATAACGTTGACGTTACAGATTTTCAGCATTTATCACACTTTAAAATCTTTTGTCTTGAATTCATCCCTGGGAAATTTTTTACTGATGTTGAATTTTAAATGAGCATTAATCTACTTCTGTGCATACAGGTAGCTTTATGGAGATTAGGCACAGAGAATATGCACAATTTCTACCAATTTTATCAAATTCTCAGTGATGTAGAATATAAATTTTATTTTTTCAAAAGTATTCCTCATCTGTTGTGGGTTGATACTTTAAAGTAAAATAAAGTAAATCTTGAGAGAAGTAATCAGAAAAACATTCACTCAGCCTTATTTTTAAATTAGATTTGTCAAACTTAAGATTTCTCTGTCGAATTGTAACAAATATTTCAATGTATTATTCTCAATAAGGTTGTGTAACAATTTTATGGAGCAGCAAACATATGAATAACATACTTTGGGTATCATAGTCGATTTAATTAAAACATTCTTTTACTTTTCACTCAACAACCATTTATTCCAGGCCTGATAGGGTCAAACACTACCCTAGACTCTGTAATTATAAAGTGCAATCCTATTATTCATTGAGTTATCTGTCTAGTGGGGAGGAAGATGTACAATTTTGAAAAATAAAATAACTATTTTAACTGATGTATAAAAGCATAAATATTCACATATTAAAAATACTGTGTATTATTTCCATACATGTATAAACTGTGTAAGATATAAATCAATTTAAAGCTATCTATGTCTTCAAACGTTTATCATCTTTAAATGGTGAAAACCTCTTCTAGGTTTTTAAAAACTACAGCTCAAATATACGGGGTTAACTCATCCTATTGTACAACAGCAAAATAGAATTTCTTATTTCTATTTAACTATAAACACACACCCTTTCACCATCCCTCTCTCCCACTTGATTTCCCCAACCTATGGAAACTATCACCGAACTTCAACTTCTATGAGATCAACTATTTCAAGGTTCCACAGATGGAAATTACCAGAGTGATGTTGCAAGCCTGTAATCCCAGCACTTAGGAGGCTGAAGCAAAGGACTGCAGAGCGTTCAAGGTCAGCCTGTGCCTCATAGTGAGTTCAAGTACACCCTGACCTATATATGGAGACCCTGTCTACACAAACGTAGATTGTACCTTTCATTGGCTTGACTTGTATCAGTTTTCCTATGATTCTAAGGAATTGTAAACATAAAACTTAAAATGTAGGAAATATGTTTACTTGTAGTATACTGTGATACATTTTGAACCAGCTATTATAGGCTTTGTGACTGGATTCATGACTTGTTCTATTCATTGGATGTATGACTCAGGCTCTGAGGCTAGTTCTAGCTTCAAGTAGAGGAAAATGTGAAGTCAAGGTGGCAAAAGTCTGGTGGCTGTATATTATTTTGTATGATGAGTGATATATTAACTGGAAAAGAGTGCAATGCCACTGGTATTTAACATACAAAATTTGTCCAGACATACCACCAAGGTATATTTTGTCTTATAGTAGTGGGGAATGAAAGCCTGACTTTGAACTTTAGGTTTCATAATGAGATTTTATTTTCTTTATTTCCAGAAAGCTCAAGTGATTCTGCTGTCCTGCCAAGCCATTCCCTCTCTCGAAGATGGCTAGATTAAAAACTATCCAACATGGACCACCTTTCTCCAAGCACAGATTATCTGTGCACAAGGCATCACATATAAACATGCTATTGAATCATTAATTGAAATAGGCAATATATAGTGGGGAATATAATGGTGCAATAAGGGCATGATTATGTTAATCTGAGCACATGCCTTCAAAAATTAAAAAAAAAAGAATTGAATCATACACATTCCTCATCTACATGCCTCGTCAGATTACCCGGCTTTGCTCCGTAGACTGCTGGCCTGGTCCTCTGCTATCTTTAGTCTCTATAGCTGCTCATTGGTCAGGAAAATAAGGGAAAATAGGCTTCAAGGTAAAGAATCCACAACGTCTGTTTTTATAGATATAAGACTTGAGGAAAACCCATAACTGAAGCTCTGGCTAAACCTACCAATAAAAAATGTTATGATTCTTAGTCAGAGAAGTTTACAATTACTAATATGGCTTAATTCTTTTCAACTAACATATATTACACTCTAGGAAATAAAACCATTTGAAAATCCAGTTACAAAAGAAGATATATTTGGAAAGCTCATGAATGAAGGGTAATGTCTTCTGACTTCATAATTTACAGAAGTTATTGTGCTTTAGATTGTGAACGTCCCCCAGCGGTCTCATGGCTTCATCAGTGGGGCTTGTGGAAGGTGTCTGAATCATGCGGTCAATATAGTCTACTTGAGGTTGGAAGGTGGGATCTGGTCAGAAGAGGCGGGTCACTGGGGGCATGACCTGGAAGGGCAGATTTCCCCTCCCAGCTTCTCGCTTTTCTCTCCCGCTTCCTAGCTACCGGGAGGTGACCATCTTTCCTCCCCCCGTGCCCTTGCATCATGCCATTCTGTCTTGGAGGTAGTCAACCAGGAACTGTGACCATGCGCCAAAATAAACCTCTCTTCCTTTAAGGTGTGGGTGTCAGGCATTTGTCCCCGCAGCAAGGAAAGTGACTGAGACAGAAGGCATGATTTAACTCATGAAAATGTAATGTATTTGGCTAAAACTGCATTTTAAAAGCCTATTCACTCTACACGAGTTTGTGACATACACCCTAAAACTTGTTAACAATAACGTTCTATTTATTTTTTGCTTTTACCAAATAGAGAGCAGAGAATTTAACAAATATTGAGACCTAAATAAAGCGGGTATTGAAGTTGTCCGTGCAGTACAAGCTACTTCCGAACTGCTTTAGCATCCAGAGTTGTATTTCCCAGGTAGCAGGAACCAAAACAGAAGATAATTATTCAGGGCAATATGCAGTCTATTAGTAATCTCTTTATACTGCAATACGAGACTTAAATGGGCACATTTAAGTAACTTCGCTAGGTGTGGCTTCAGATGACGGTGAGGAAGATGGTTTGTGTTTGTGCCCAGACACTTTCTATATAAGCCATAAACTGTATTACGTGGATCATCTTTTCTCTATTGTTAATAGTTTTGTTTCCTCAGGTTTTTCACGAGTTCTGTGAATGTCTGTATTCAGAATAGTTTTTAGATAGCACTTGGGTGTTTTTGTTCGTCTGTTTGTTTTTAACTTTTCTCAAGAAGATGATTTTCTAATCTTTCACCTGCTGCATCTGTCTGCTACCCTCTTCCTAACATGCATTTGCATGTCAAGCTTTGCCTTCTCAGGTCTGACAGCATCATCTTTGATAATATTGTTACTTTGTATTTCTTGAGAACTTACTAGTGGATCTATCTCTATTTTTGTAGCATTTGTCATAGAACAACAGATGCTTCAATCCCCTCTGTTCAGTCTTGCATGTCCAAATCTCATTTTTTCCTGCGGTCCCTCTTTAAAGAATTCTGTCTTTATTTCTCTCTTGCTTTTTCTGCCCCAAGCCCACCTTAAGCAGAGGTAGGAATTTTGTGTTGTGTTTGCATATGAAGAATACTCTTTCAGTTTTTATTTAATTGAACAATCTTTGTATGTTCTTGGTTTTTTCATTTTGTTAGTTTATTTGATGGTTTTCATATTTTCTTCACATTGTTTTCCTCTCTCATGATTTTTTTTACTAGTTTTACTATTTTTCTATCTTCTACTTTCAGTGTGAATTGAGGGTCATATGAAACTGGGTTAGTATTTAGGAAAATAATTTGTTCTCTTCATCATGAACTAATTTTTTTTTTTACTGTTTAATATTCCCTGCTTGCAAAAATTTGAGCTTTGTTATATTTATAAGTGAATTTTATAACATGAAAGAAAGCTTAAGTAAATATTTAGATAAGTATTAGATATATTATCATAATTATTACAAATACATTTGACCATTTTGGAATAATTTTGTAATGATTAAATAACATTGATGTGTTGTTTAGGAAATATTAGTATAAAATAATTGTATTTCATTTTGTTTTCTTAGTGTAATCTAAATACTTTAATATCCATTAACATTATATTTATTCATCAGTGAGGTGAAATATTCTTATTTTCTGTACTCTTAGGGCAAAAAACTTTCGGCCTTCTCACAGAAGATCCAGAATTTAATTTAATCTTTAAAGGAACTCTGTAACATAACTTTAAAACTTCATTTTTTAACTTTTTTGTTTTCATTTAATTTGTGAAAACTGAATGGGTCCAAGAGAGGCTGTTTTGTCTTTAAATACCCGCATACTATAAATGTCAAAATCTGAATTCCCAGAAAGGCTCTTTTAGGACTTTTTTTTTAATTGCTTCAACTCAATTACTTTCAGTTTGCTGGTAGAGAAGACATAGTATTTACAGCAAAGGTCACGATTCTCTCGTTGCTGCATTTTTCAATTTCCTTCTCATTATTTTCATGCCATTCTTATTTTTGTCTTTTTCTTGCAGGAAAACTCAAGTATAACCTATTGCATTTTCTTCTGCTTTTAATACTCCCTTTACCACTTACAGTGCAAATTTAAGGATCATCTTTTCTCCTCACATACATCATTACACATTGTCCTTCCAAATTACTGTCACACTACTTCAAATTTAAAGATTGCATTTGACTAATATTGTTTTCAATCAGTTTTATTGAGGATTAATCTTATAATATTTATAAAATAAAATGCACCTATATTCAGCATATAGTTTAATGTACTCTGACAGCAGTAATTACTGCCACAATCATGATGTTGAATACTTTGGCTTTTTCTACAAGTTTCCACGCAGTTCCATACAGGCAATCCTGTCTTTACTCTGGCTCTGGGCAAACATCGATTTGCTTTGTGACACAAAAACTTGATTTATGTCTTTGTTTCTAACAAATTAAATAACAGAGCACGTCTTGTTTTCCCCTGGCTTCTATTGCTCAGCGGTGATTTGAGAAACTCATCCATGTCCTTCCATATATCAATAATTTACTCTTCTCATTTTTCAGTTGTATTTCATTGTGGCGACGTGCCACAATTTGCTTAGCCATTTTCCAGTTGATGGGACAAGTGGCTGTTTGCCAGTTCTATATTATGAAAGAGCTGTTAGGAACACTCACATACAAGTCTTTGTGTTGTGTACCTTCTTAATGCAGAATGGACTTGCTCTTTCATGTACAGCTGATTCTATAAAAGTCTGACAAATTATTTTCTAAAATTAATAATTTTCCTAGTTGTATAGGAGAGTTCTTGTTTTACTTCTCACCTACAGTAGGTTTTGTCAGTCTTTCTAATTTAAGCTTTTCTAGAAAGCATAAAGTATTAACTTAAGGTAGTTTTAATTTTTATTTTCTTAATTTTTATTTTCTTAATTTTTATTTTCCAACAAAGGTAAACATACATCATGTGTTTATTTAGTTTACAGTTTATTTTACGAGCAGGCACTCAAATTTTTGCCTATTTTTATTGTGTTGCCTTTGTTATTTATTTGTAAAAGTCATTTTTAATATAATAAAACACTGGTTCTCAACTGTTCTCAATAGTTTTTGTCAGTAATTAAAGTAGAACAAAATTATCAACATTAAAAAAATTTAATCTCATTTTCTTTAATTATCTAGCACAATTAGAGATATCATTTCATTCTACTTCCTCAACTATATTTTTAAATAATTTAGCATACTAAACAGCAGATTATTTATAAATAATTCAAAACTCATTTCAAACATTGATGATGCTACCTACTAATACTCAGTAGCAATTAATTAATTGCTCATTTTAGAAAATTAGTCCAAAATCATAGGTTGTTTGCAAGATTCAATGTGATCGTGGTATATATTGGAAGGAAGCTTAGAAAGAGGTTTATTTCTTCTATATAATATATACTCGATAATTTTTGTTTCCATTTTTTTAATCCCTTACCACTGAAATTCTAAAACATTGAAAGATAAGAATTTCAGATTCAAATTAAATCATAATTAGAATGAAGAAATACATGAATGTCATTTTTTAAATAATTGTGGCAAGAAATTTACTGATTTTTCATCAGGATGTTAACTGATAGTTTTGTAAATGCTAAAGTTACAAAAAATATCAAGTCAATTAAGATTTTAATCACATTTGATAAACAGACCACATATGCTCTTCACTAAATTTGAAAATTTTCTTAGTATAGAAAATAAATCTGTGGAGACAAATCTATAATTACATTACCATAGAAATTTTGAACACAACACAATGTAAGTTTATCTTGAAGTGCATTCATTTATTTACCCTACACATCTTAAATCATTTAATTATGCAGGTCATCTGATTGCTTATAAATTGTTGATTAAACAATCATTTAAATTTTACATTCACAAGTTGCATAGAGAAAAAAACAAGATGATCAAGTTTGAATAGAAAGTTTTATTTTTTGACAAAGCAGAATAAAACTCACCTTTATTTTTGTTTCAATTAGGTTTCTATTCCTTGATGATGTATTGTTTTAAAATATGCTTAGAAATAACCAAAGTTCCACAGACCTAGTAAAACTGAAAATAGTATACACCTATGGAAAGAAAACAATGTTTTTAAAGTAAACACAAGAGACAATGTTTATGATTTGGGATTAGAGCAAGTCTTAGACATGCCACAACAGACTCAATCTATGAGAGAAATTAATTAATACATTAGATTACATGAAAATCAATTTTGCGTTTCTCTATCACTGACCCAAGCAATAGATGAAAAGCCACAGACTGGGAAGAAATACAGCAAATCACAAATCTGGCAAAGCACATTTTTTTTTTTTTTTGGCAAAGCACATTTTATTCAGAATACGTAAGAACTCTCTAAATTCAATACTGAGGAAACAAATCTAATAACAGCTTTGCCAAAAGAAAACTTGAAAAAAACCACTTCCCACAAGAGAATAAAATGAAAAATAAGTACAGAAGATCTTCAGTGCTGCTGATCATTAAAGAACACAAATTAAATCTACAGTGATGAACAACAAGTTATACATGCACGAGTATTAGAATGACTAAAGTAAAAAGTACCTACTGTCCTAAATGTCAGTGAGAATGTAGAACAGCAAGAGTCCTCACATACTGCTGATGGATGGATAATAAAAAATCACTACTGCTTAGGAAACATTGTCTGAGGAAATTATACATATACTTACCACAAGACTTTGTAACTGCAGCCTTTGTATTTTTTTTAGAGGAACATAAACTTATTTATGTTCATAGAAAAACCTGTACATGAACATTTATAACTGTTTTATTTGTAATAGTCTTACACTGGAAATAACTTTTGTCCTTCAGTAGGTGAATAATAGGCAAAGTGTCATATTTATACCATGAAATACTATCTAGCAGTAACAAGAAATGAACTATTGCTTATAGATTTTAAAACTTGTTGAGTCTCAAATCGAATGGAACCTAAAGACATTATGCAGAATGAAATATGTCAATTTCAAAGGACTGTGTATTGCATAGTTCTACTATTATAACATTCTCAGTGTGACAAAATTATAGTAATGGAGAGGAGGTCATTGTTTGGCAGGTGTTAGGTGGCAAAGTCGACGACTACTAAGAGTTTATTTGAAGGGGCTGAGGATTTAGCTCAGTGGTTAGAGTTTCTGCACAAGGCCCTGAGTTTGATCCCCAGCACAAAAAAAAAAAAAAAAAAAAGCAGTTTATTTAAAGGAAATTACCTGTTAGTGGGAGGGAGTAGTTCTGCATTCAGATCATGGTGGTGGTTATTTAAATATGCACATGTGATAAATGTTCATAGAACTAAATATAAAAACAGTAAAGGCAAAAATTGGCAAAATAGTAATAATTTCCATATGTGAGTTAATAGTTGTTAATAATTAGTATCATTGTTTAAATTACTACAGCTACGTAATTAGGTACTAGTGAAAGGAGTTGAATGAAAGGAATATAGAAACCACACTTTCTAACTTCTTGTGACTTTCAAATTAATAAAATGTAAAAAGTTAGAATACAGTTAAAAGAGAAAAAATTGACTAAAAATAAAAAAGAATAGGAATCCAACAATTTTTATTGGTTCCTCATTTACTCTCCTACTGTCAATTTTGAGAGGAGTAACATACTTCATGCATGAAACTTTGGGAGACCCTTCCTTCTTAAACCATAATAGTCAAGCAGTGTGGTGAAGAAAGGTCTAAGGCAAAAAGACAGAATGAGATAGAAATTATGAAATGGTAATATGTATGTTTCATCCAAGAGGTTAAAATGATTCTAAACACTTCTAAGCACTTAACATACACTGATTTCTTTGGAAACAGAAATATGAACAATGCATGAAATGCTGAAAAATTCAACATGTTTTAATGATAGAATTTGTCATATACCAAGTTAGTAAGGGACAGATGGAGAGAAAATATTTGTAACATATGTTAGGTTTTAAAAAAATTATCCACAATAAGTCACTCTGCCTAAAAATGCAAATGAGACAAAAAGAAAGGAAACTAAAACAGACAGGAAAACATTTACAAACAGATGAATATTTTTAAATTACAGTATATCAATAAGTGTACCAAAAATTAGTCAACTCTAACTCTATTTCTAATTCTATGTCTAAGACTAATCCTCAACCCGTGGACAATATCGCTGTGGATCGGAAGGAGAGGCAGTTTGTACTATACCTAAAAATAAATACCTTTGTCTTTATTTAGACAAACATAATGGGATAGAACTTTAGAAGACATCACTTCTTCATATTTTGATTTTTGGAATCTGTGAAAAGTTAGGCGATAAAATTAATTATAAAATTAAATATAAAGCTACTTATAATTTACTGTCCAAAATTCTGTTCTCAGGGTTGATCATAAAGGTGAAGCTCAGTTAGCAAACTTCCAAGCAGTAAGTGTGATATCAGGAATAATTTTCTTGCACTTTGACTTTTATTTATAGGGAGGAAGTACTAGATGTATTTTAGGAAGCTGTTTTGTGAATCACATTTAAACTTTATGAATAAATATTTTCTTTGCAGAACATTTCTATTGACAGTAGAAACTATTCTACTTAACAATGCTGAATTACTTAACATGAAGTCTATTTTTTTCTTGACATCATACTTTCAGATTCAGAGAGAACAAGAATACTGACTGGTTATACCTTTTTTTTTTTAGTTGAGACTGATGTGCGAAATGAGGACTCTTTCAGGCAATAATTTATTCTTATAAAATTGTGGAATACTTCAAAGAGTTAACAGATCTAAATATAGAGCACCCAATCTGTAAACCTCTGATAGTTTTTTCTTTTAAAAATCTTGAGTTCATTTCGCCTCAATTTAGAGTCTTACTTTATTTTTCTTTATTAAGATTTGATCTTTACCTTAAAGAGAAAGCCAATTTTGATACCATGGCATTAGTATATAGTATGTTTATTTTTGTTTTGAACATGAGTCATCTCTTTTGTTAATAACTCTTGATTTATTTTATTTTTCAACCTCTCATCCCATCTGCCTCAAATTTCAATGTCATCGTGTTGCTACAGCATATTCAGTCTCATTGCAGAAAGATACTTTGTCTCCCACCCTCAATGATGCCTTGTTTTCCTTTCTGAAATTGTGCTTTACTTCTGGTGCGGGCAATTATTTTGCTACACTCTCTCAGTATCATTTTTCCTCATCCCTGCTACAGAGCTGCTAGATGTTCCAGTCTCTGTGTCCCAAGACTAACCATCCTGGGACCCTAAATTGAATTAAATCTTCTATCTCTTAGCACAACAAACTAAAGAGGAAAATATTGTGAACTTACAGCGTAAAAAAACATTAAAAATGAAGAATAAGACAATTTCCGAAATTAAACGTGAAATGTAGCATGAAAAATACAAATAAAACTAAAAAGTTAAAAAAAATTTGTTGTTTAAGTAGTATTTTGTGTTGCATGATACTTTCTATCTAAAAAGTTATCCGCAATACTGGGTAATATAAACTATTATTTTGATTTTAACAGAATATCTTCAGAATTATTTACATTGTCTATTCACAACAAATTTCAGAATGCTACATTGCAAATATTTTGGGGGAAAATTTACTTTTATTTGACATTATGCATTGGGAAGAGTCGGTGTTCTATGCTCAACTCCATTTAGTTAACATTCTATACTCTAAGTAAATAGTTATCAATTTGTGATTTATGAAGTATTTATAAAAAAATCACCTGGTGATGTAGGCACAATGACACCTGTAGTCCCAACCACTTGGGAGGCTGGGGCCTGAGAGTTAAAAGTTTCAAGCCAGCCTCAGTAATTTAGTGTCAAAAGCCAAAAATAAAATAAAATAACACCTGGAGATACAGCTCAATGAAGAGTGCTTGCCTATAGTGTGTGAGATTCTGGGTTTGAACCCCAATACAGGAACAGGAGGAAGGGAAAGAGGGAGGGAGGAAGGGAGAAAGTAAGAGAAAAATCTAGAATCTTCTGGAGGGTAAGAAAGAAGGGAAAGGGGATCAACTGGGAAGTGAGAAAGACAAGAAGAAACAGAAAGAATCACCTAAAGAGTTTGTTCAAATTTAGTGGCCTGATTTTAGCATTCCACTCACCTTCAACAATTTTTTCAATAAATCTAGAACTTTGAGAATATGCATTTTAAAGAATTCCAGGGTATTTCTCATGTGCATTGACATTTGAGAACTGCTGTGTTACTAATCTATTTAATTACATAGAAGGGTTATTCCAAAGCACAAAATATTGTAGTAGGGTTAAATACTTGGTCTTCTATTTTTTGTGTGATTTTTAAAATCTAAAACAAGTACAATTTAGACTTTAGTATTATTTAATATACAGACCAGGCCTAGTCTCCTCAAGGGTCACATGGCCTCTTAGTACACTGGATGTCCTTGAGGAAGTGCAGGGTTTCTACAACAGCAGGAAGTTAGGTGTGCTAACTTCTCTCACTTGCTGTGTGGTACATTACAAGAAAACTGGTTTAAAGATTATGTTCTCTAATTTTAACTGAACTGAGGTTTTAAAAATGTAAAATTAGTATCCCTGTAAAGAAATCTATAATAAAAGATAAGAATAGATATTTCAGGATACATTGCCTTTAAAAAGAAATGGCAAGGCCAGTGTTTCTTATTAAGTTAGCAGAATCAATGAAGAATAAAAAGAGAATGGCAATATTTCAGGAAAATAATAACACTTCAGTTTCTTTAGAGGAATCCTCTTTGCTTTGGACACAATCTCCTGGCTTCCAGCAGAGACTCTTCAGCTGCCATCGCAGACGCATCAGGCTCCAGACAGGATCTCGTATGGGACACTGCAGTGAGCTCCAGACCTTCAGCTGGACCCTTCAGGTCTCCAGTGCACAGACAAACCCACTGCATGCGTCCACATCTGCATCTGTGGGCAACCCTTGTAAGTCAATCTGTACATTCTTGCATATTTGTATACTTTGTATTATATCTGTTTCTCTGGTAGATACTCACTGATAAAGAAATTGGTAACAGAGAAGTGAGGTCTTTGCCTTGATGTTGCCTGGCCATGTGGCTTAAGAGCCTTTGGAATTAATTTGGGAAGGTTTTGAGAGACCAGCCAAAGAGGCAGCCCTGGAGTGTTCGAAATTCTTTAGATGGGAGACTCTGGTCAGAGTGTGGAAAACCAGAGTAACATGGGAATGCTGCTGGTTAGAATGAGGCTTGGGAGGCCTCTGTTGAGAAGGCCTGTATTGGCTGTTGGATCCCAGGTAGTATATGTGTGCTTTGGCAGAGGTCGGTCTGCATTTTGCTTGTATTCGGAGATATTGTCTGGGTGGCAAAAAAATTTCAGTGCAATCTGGTGTTGGGACGGCAGCATAGTCACTGCTGTGGACTCTGGGCTGATCTATGTTGGAAATCGAGAGCAGAGAACCAGCAGGGTGACCTGGAGCATTTGGCCAGAGGGCAGCTGTGGATTGTAAGGATGGACAGAGGAGAACATGGTTGTGGAGAACAAACAGGACAAGAAGGGCAGAGTGTATTTGGGGTGCCAGAGATCCTTTGGAGAGTCTCAATGTTGCCACTCTCTCTTGTTAAAGTTTATGTAAACCAAAGAGTTTTAAAATTCAAAGTCATATTTTTAATGTGGATACACTGTATTGGTATATTTTACTTTGTAAAGCATTTATTGTTTTAGAACAAGCAAGAGTGACAGAATGGAGTTGTACATTTGTAATTTTTGGACACCTGTTTGTAATCAATTTTGAGAATCCTTTGAATATTTGTTTCTGGTATGTGAATGAATGCAATAAGAATTTTATTGTTAATATAAATCTGAATAGACCTACAGATGTTAACTCTACAAATGTGACAATGGAGACTATGATTTAAAGAAATGTGTCTGGTTATCAAGCTGACCAGCAGTGGATTATGGTGGACTTATTGTAGTCAACTTGAGCAGGAACACCCAGCTGGACTGAATTGGTGTGGTTCCGGGTGTAGAAGATCCACCTGAGGATTGTTGGCGGCACAGCATAAAGGAGAACGGGAGCAGAAGATAGCAGCCGGCTGTTTGCCAGGAGAAGCTCTGTTGTGGCTGGTTCTCCTAAAGGGAACTTGTCTGTTCTTGTTGCAGAAGGAGCTCGGGGCCTTGCTGTCATCGAGGATGGCTGCTGTTTGCTTTGGGGAGCTCTGGTCTTCAGCTCCACTACGAGCATCACATCCTGGCTCCAGTATAGATTTCTTCAGCCATCATCTGCAGACACGGACGTATAGATGACATTGCCGTGGGCTCCCAGCCCTTAATTGGATCTTTTGGGTCTCCAGTGCATAGATAAATGTTCTGCATTCTTCCTCTATTTGGCTTATGTGTGAATGTTGTAACTTGTAAATGTCCTGTATTAAATCTGTTCTCTTGACAAACCATTGACTCTAGAATAATAACTAATACAATAAAGAGTAAAAATAGAATGGCAATATTTCAAGAAAATAATAAAGTGTCTTCTCATGTCTTTTAGTCAATAATGGAAGACACAAAGTCTACATTTCATCACTGAAACACTCATTCTTACCAATGCAGTAAAATTAAAGTAGTACACAGAAAACAAAATAGAGAAAAATAAAAATGTGTTTGTTGGTCAGTATGTTATGTTCACAGGTGCCAGAGTGTATTATTGATAACTTAAAAAGCAAGTTTTAGGAAAAATTATGCACTGTAGGAAGTTTACTGCAAAGATGTAAAACTGTTCAGATATTTTTAATGTATCTCACTTTATTTTCCAGATTTTGTTATCCGAATCAATACATCAAGAAGCTACTAAAAAAGGGCACACTGAAAAACATATGCCTTTTAACGTCAATGATAGTTTTGAAATATCTTTGGAAAACTCTAGTTGTTCTGAGCTGAGGCTAAAATACTGTATCATACATTAATTTAGAGTACCATTCTGAAGAAAGTGATTTTTCCATTACACAGAAGGAGAAAGCAGACATGCACATATAATATGTGTTGACAACATGTCATTAATTTCACAAACAAGACATATAGACATTGTAGCTCACTTTTGCATTATCTTTAAAGTGATAAAATTGTGAAATATCTTTTTAACTACAGGGAGAAGTTGTGTTGGTCACTTGTGCCAAAGAGTTAAAATAGTTAAACTAAAAATATTCTCTACTCTTTTTTATAAATCGAAATGTACTCTACTTGCTAAATCTATTTTTATGATGAATACCTATTAGTAGCCATCTAATTTATGGAAAATATTATAACTATCCACAATCCATCATTCTAATGTGATGATTATGATTTGAAAATCAGTATGAAAATGTTTTTGAAAGAAATTTTTGTTAATGAAAAATACTTTTGAGATATGAGTGTGACCCAACATTTTGATTTTGTTACCTAAATCAGTGTATATGACTTTAAATAGCTATCATTTAGAAAGTTCGAACACTTTCTTTAAAAACAATTTTAAAATGAAAATGTACAGTAAGCTTTGAAGCCATCTTTATATAGAATTTATATGTTTTCAAATTAGTATACAAAATAACATCAAAAATAGAATTTTATCCTGTCAATTTTAGTGTCTTTACATACTTGTATGTACAAATGTATCTATATACCATTGTGTCAGTGCTAATACAACCAAGTGTCAAAATAAGCCAAATCTAAAAGCAAACTGCCATTTTCTTTAAAAACTGCCTTTCCAATATGTTAACCCTGAATTTTAACATATCATAAAGCAAATAAAAGTGCACTGTTACATAAAATTTATACCATGTATATTTTTTTTGATACAGACCAAAAGATTTCACACATACAAAACTAAAATTATTTTAGAACATTTATTTTGACCCAATATTCTGCATTTGGGTTTTGCTTTTTTGTGCTTAATACAAGATCTTAGGAACTATAGTTAAACACAAATACAAATTCTGTTTAAAATGCATATATAAAAACATGCAACTTTTTATTAATTGGCAGATGCCTGTTGAAACAGTTTGAATTTCACTGACAAATCTATTTGTACTCCTTTGAGAAATGTGCTATACAACCCTAAACCATTCTATTAATCCCCAAAGAAAAGAAGGGGTGTCCTACTAAAGGCTTAAAAACACATCTGTATGGGAAGAAGTGCTGATTTACAGTGTTTGCTGATTTTAATGAAAATATTCCTGCAAGGGTAGACTTCTGGTTACTAACAGAATTACATGGAGTGTTGGGAACTGATGCAAAAAATCAACTCTTGCAAAGTGGAACAAGCTGGTCTAGCACAGTGCTACATAAAATCCATGTCCTGTTGGCAAAAGATTATTCCACTCTCATTTGTGAAAATGTATATGTGAAATTTTAGCTCCAAACTCCTTGTTCAAATTTTTCATTTAAAAATTCCCTGTAGTATTTAATAAATACTTTATACACATCTGTAAATATATATATATTATATAAATATATATATAAATATGTATATATATATATATATCGCTTTCTATTTTCATTTTTAGAGTCTTAACTACCATAACCACTATGTTTGATCAGGAAAGGTGGTACAATATGGAAAGTTAGACAGATAGAGAGGGACAGGATGTATCTGCAATAAAGAAAAGTAGCTACACTTTACCATTTTTTCCCTTTTCATCTTACTTTTCTTTTAACCTTCTTATTTATCCCCCTTTTCTCTATCTAGTTCTCTCTTTTGAATACTATCTCTCTTTTTTCTTTCTTTTAAACAAAATATCTATTCTACCCCTTTGTCCTTATTTACACTTATGGTTTCTCATATCAGAGAAACAATTCGATGTGTACTTATAAGTGTCTGATTTATTTCCCTTAATATTATGTTCTCCAGGAACATCCATTTACATACAAATGACTCTAGTTTATCCTTTTTTATGGCGGTGTAGTACTCCATTGTGTAGAAAAACCACATCTTTTTTAGCCATTCATCAGTTGTTGGGCATTTAGGTTGTTTCCAAAACTTAGCTATTACAAATTGTGCTGCTATGAACATGGTTGTGCATATATCACTGTGATATGATGATTTTAATTCTTCTGGGAAGATACCCAGCAGAGGAATAGCCAGGTCAAATGAAACCTCTAGTTGTAGTTTTCTGAGGAATCTCCACACTGATTTCCACAGTGGTTGGACCAGTCTACATTCCCACCAACAGTGCAGAAGGGTTATTTTTCCCCGCAGCCCCACCAGCACTTGTTATTGGTTGATTTCTTGATAATAGCTATTCTTTCTGGAGTGAGATGGTATCTTAGTGTTGTTTTGATCTGCATCTCTTGAATGACCAATGATGTTGAACATTTTTTCATATATTTATTTGCCATTTTTATTTCTTCATCTGAGAAATGTTTATTCATTTCAGATGCCCATTTTTGGAAAGGGTCTTTAAATTTG
>PVJO010025748.1:0-22210 GCA_004026905.1 Hystrix cristata
CCCTTGCTGCAGAGCCCTTCAGGCTGCAGGATCAGTGCAGACCCGGGTGCTGTAGCTTAGGAGCAACCCCCCGCCCTCAGGGGGCAGAATCCATCCTGGACAGTCCCCCTCGCTGTCTCCTCCAGCCCAGTCCCTTAGGGGGGCTCTGTCCTCCATCGCTGTGGCTCTGGGGAGGCTCCCTGGAGAGATATTTGCATTTGCTGGCCTCGCTGACCTTGGCCCAGAGGGGGCCTGGAACTTTCTGAGGACAGGTGAGTGAGTGTCGACAAGTGAGGCTCCCCTCAGAATCGTTGCTCTCCTGTGAACTTGAGTGGGTCAATTCCCCAGGTCTTCGTCTTCCTGTTGGAAAATGGACCAAGAGGGAGGCTGGCTTGGTGACCCCTAAAGTGTCCCCTAGGACAGCTTTAGTGGTTTGGAGTGAATACTGGAATCAGGCCTGAGTGAGGGTCCTAATTGCACCACAACATCGCTGGGTAATGTGGCATCTTCAGATCTCAGTTTGTTCATCTGGAAAATGGAGCGAACATAGGGCTTGCTGGAGACCAGACTACAGGGACACAGCCTACCAGCCATTCAGGACATGCCTGACACATGGAATATGCTGTCCCTCTCCCTCCAATTTTATTACTTTTAATGATGAGGATGATTATTTTCGGTGGGACTTATTGAGCTAAAATCAACCCCATCCCTCCCTCTGCAAACTGCAGATCTGTGCTCTGTCCCCATGATCTTGCCTTTTCCAGAATGTTCTATAAAGGAGCCATGCAGTGTGAAGCCTTTTGTGCCTGGCTCCTGTCTCTTCCCCAAATGCATTTGGGGGTCTGTCTTGTTGTTTTGCACGTGTGCAGCTCATTCTTTTCTGTGGCCGACCACGCACAATCCTTGTATGGATGTCGCGTGGTCTGAATACCATCCACCAGTTCCCGGGCAGCCCAATCGCCTCCAGTTGTGGCTGCTATGAATAAAGCTGCCGTGAACATTTGTATCCAGATCTTTGTGTGGACATAGGTTTTCATTTCTCTGGGGTACACACCAGAAGGGGGACTGTTGCTGGATTGTAGGTTAAGTGTATACTTTATAATTAACTGCCAACCCCTTTTCCAAAGTGACGGCACCATTTTGGATTCCAGGTAGCCACGTTTGAGTGTCCGGTTGTTCCACACCTGGGTCCACACTTGCTATGTGAACTTAAAATATAAGCCATTTTAATACATGCGTAGTCGTTTTAGTTTGAATTTCTCGATGGTCCGATGATGTGGAACGTCTTCTCATTTGGTGTTCTGTTGTTTATTCGCCATCAAATAAGTCTCAGTTTTGCTCGTTTAAAAAATTAGATTTGTCTTAGTTGTAAGAGCTCTTTCTGGATTCTGGATATATTTATCAGATATGCATTTTACACATATTTTCTCGCAGTCCATGGTTTTTCTTTTCATTTTTTTCAACAATGTCTTTTGAGAAGAAGTTGTTTTTAGCTCAATGTGGCCCAGTTTATGATTTTTTTCCTTTCTGGATTGTGCATTGTTGAGTCCTAAGAACTCTTTGCTTCTCCGAAGTTACAGAGCTTCTCCTTTTGGTTTTTTCCTGGTTTTTGGGTTGTGGGTCTTACCTTTAGGTTAATGACCCTTTCTAAGTTGTTCTGCCCACGCTGCCCAGGGCCATCTCATATGGCCCAGCAGCCGACCAGGACCTCTCTTGTCGTGGCTGCCTCTATCCGCCTGGCAGCTGTTGGCTGGGTCTCCGGTGCCAGCTGTGACCATTGCAGGTGGGGCCCGTGGGGCTGGATGTCCTGTGTTCCTGCCCTGGCTCCCTGCCTTGGAGAGGGCCTTGTTGCTGAAGAAGGTAATGGCTACTTGGGGACAGTGTGATCCACGTATTCAGACTGCCACAGGCTCCTACTGGTGAAGAGGGACCCCTCCAGGAGGAAGTGGCCTGAGTGCAGACTTCTGTCCTATGGCAGGAAGGGGACAAGGCCAGGGGACTGGCACCCTCCTGAGCCTCTGCTGTGTCCTGAGCCCGCAGTGTGTCTCAGCAGGAAAAGCACGCTTCCCAGCGCGCTTTGGTTGGTCCCAGACTGGGAACACAGCTGCAGAGTGGGTGGTGAGGAAGGAGGCTTCCCTCCCACCGCAGACACACCCAGGGGCCTGTGTCATGGCTGAAGCCACCACAAGTCCTGTCGTGGGTAAACGGGACCTAGAGCGGGGAGGAAACAGCTCCCCCGGGAAGATGCTGTCCCCAGCTGAGAGGCTGGAGAGGCACAGACAGAGACAGGGGAAGACAAGGGCAGAGACTAATGGAGCAGGCTGAACGTGGCCTTGCTCTGGGCTTTGACAGATGAGGTCTGATGCCTGTTGGGCACTTGGTACACCCCTGGCCAGCAAAGAACAGAAGAGGCATGGCCCACCTTCTTATGCCCTATGGACTGGTGAGGATCCTGCCCTGTGCTGGGTGGGCAGACCAACAGGCTGTGCATGCATCACTGGCCTTGGTCCCTGGCAAAGAAGAGCAGGGCCTGCCTGTGCCAGAGCTGCCCACATGCAGCCCCACCAGTGCCCTGAGGTCAGGGTCCTGAAACATATCTGGGCTCTAGGCACTAGATGCCAGTAATAGCCATCCTAATAACCAAAACTGTCTGCAGACATTGCCCAGCGTTCCTTGGTGGGCGGGCAACATCATCCTTCCATGAGAACCACTGCGTCAAGTTGTTCCTCTTTACACAGGGGAAACTGGGGCCCAAGGGAAGGTGACCCGTGGGCTCTCAAGGGCACCTGGAAAGCTGTAGAGAACAGGACTGGATCAGCTCAGGGTCTCTCCCTCCACCCAACTGTAAGTCTAGGGGTGCTCGATACATTCCCTGCTGTGAGTCCAGCACCATGCCTGATGCACAGTAGGTGCTCTGGGCAACGTCCTTACCCAGGAGCAGGGACTGCATGAATCAAAGCAAGGACAGGCCCTGGGGTGACTCGCCCAGCTGTGCCCTGCCTGCTCTGCCCTCAGCCTCCCAGTGGCTCGGGTTCCAGGGCGGAGGGTGGAGGCTGCTGTGCGGCCCGTGTCTTCCGTGAGAGCCTGTCTTGATGGACGAACTTGCAGCTGGCCGTGAAGGAGCCACCAGTTCTGGTGCAAACGTGAACACATGAAGCAAAGGTGATTGAGGATAATAGGACATCAGGGAGGAGCCAGGCACAGGTGGCTTCCAGCACAGGGCAGATGGAGCCGGTGGGTTCAGGACATGGCTGGGCCGAGTGACCTTGGGTGGTGAGCTGAAGTCACTTTCACTGTCCGGTGCGGGCGATCATGCTCTTTTGGGCCACAGAGTCAGTGAGATGGCACTTGTGTGTGTAGTTCCTCCTGCCTCTGACAATGATGGGTTCTCGTTCTTTCTAGACAGTTGTCACCCGTTGGTGATTCAGTTCTGCTCTGCTCGCTGTAGTTTCTTGTGATGTAGAAATAACTTCACCAGAGTATCGCCCCTCATGGGGACCAGGGGCCCAGGGATAGGGACACGCGGGAGCAAGCAGGATCTTGCCCTGAGGGCTCCCATCTGGCTAGCTGCAGGGCCCTCGGAGGCTGTAGGAGTGGAGGCCATGCATGGCGCAGGTAAAGTTTACTGCACCGGGCCCGAGGTGGCGTAAACCCGCAACCAGACAGCCAGACCGAAGGGAATGAAGAAAGGCTTGACCTTGGATTCTAAGGAAGAGAAACTTCCAGAAAAACAGGGGGAGTGTATTGGTTATGGGGAACATATCAGGTATCTGTGACGGTATGACAAATATCCCCAGAATTCGGTGGCTTAAAACAACAAGAAACAGCGTTACCCCACACAGCATCTATGGGGCTGGAGCTTGGGAGTAGCTGAGCTTGCCGGTCCTGGCTCCTGGCTCCTGGCTCCTGGTCTTGCATGAGCCTGAGGTCAAGGCGATGTCCGGGCTGCACCCTCAGGCTGCCCGGGCTGCAGACCTGCCTCCAAGGCGGCTGCCCGTATGTTGGCCTTTTGGTCCTGGTTGTAGGCAGACTTCTCAATCCCTCCCACACGGACCCTGCACGGGGCTGCCTGAGCACCCTCAAAACACAGTGGCTGGCTCCCCCCAGAGCGCTGGCCCACAAGGAAGCTACAGCGTCTTGTGATCTAGCTTCAAAAACACACATGGCTGTTGCTGCATGGTCCGGTCTGTCCCACACAAGGGCGTGGCGTGTTACTGGAGGTGAGCCTGTGGCAGCTGGTGCCAACCAGGAAGGAGGGGTCCCACGGGAGCCGGGAGAGCCGCCTGGCTGGAGGGAGCATGGAGCTAGTGTAGGAGTCTGAGATAAAAGACGGCCAGGTGGGGACTTGGCAGCCTGGCGAGAACTCTGGGCTGGCTCTGGTGGCCTGAGGGGACACAGTGGCTAAGAGGCAGCACACAGACCTGCCTGCATGAGGAGGGCGAGGTGAGTGGCCCAACCTCTCTGAGATTGGAGAGCGCAGTGATGCAGGACAGGCGACCAGAAGTCTCAACATGGGGGTATGATAAGGAGCTCCGAAGGGGCCCTGATGGATGGAGAGTGCGGGGTCACCTTGTGGGTCTGGCGGGTGGGAATGTGCGTGCCTGTGTGTGTGTGTGAGAGAGACAGCGGAGGCCCGAGGCTGTGTTGTTGGGCAGATAATGAGTCAGGGCAGGAGGGAAGGAGCCTGAGATGTGCTGTGGCCCTTGAACAGCAGCGCAGACTCCGGAGCCCCTGGCCTGGGGCAGCTCTGGGGCCCTGTAGGTCTCACAAGCCCGTCCAGGGTGAGGGGCCTAATGCCCAGCGGTTCTTTGTGTGGAGTGGGCAGCCATCCAAAGGCCCGGCTCTCAGTGGAGGGAGTGAATGTCCTGCCACACCCCACCAGAGAAGTCTCAGCCTATGTCTGTCCTCACAGGCACATCCTCTGGAGAGGTGCGGGTGATCCGTGGGAGCCTCCACTTCTTCCTGTGACTTTAGAGCGCAGCAGCTTTAGACCCCAACAGGCCTGAGACCTCCCTGGTGCCCCTCTGGGTCCCGCCGCCCTGGTGGGTTAGGAGCCGCTGCACACGCGACAGGCACCCGTTTCGCACTATCTTAATCCCGTTTTCCCTTTCCTCCCCCTGAGCTCCCCTCTTGTTCCTGACACAGATCTTGGTACTCCAAAAAGCTGAGGGGACTTTAGGACCCAGAAGACTGCACTGTGGCTGCAGGGTGCAGGAGCTCATTCCTGATGGACGGAGAATATCCCTGCAGCTTATGCAACGCAGCTTGGTCAGGGTGCCCCACTCTCCTGTGCGCCCAGCTGCAGAAAGTGACACGATTGAGCTGAGCCTCACCCCAAGTGTGACTTCAGCTCACCTGAGTGACAGTCGGATGTGACCAGGACAAGGGGTGGCGGCAAGAGGTGGAGGACTATGGGCAGACTCCCAAACTCAACATGGGACCAAAGCGACTAGTACACGTGTGCACGCTTCCACCTGTTACACCGCACACACGCGGGCAGTGGGCACTTTCTGGGGGAAGGGGACAAGGTGAGCTCAGGACTGGCCACGAGGTCTGGGTGTCTCGCCTGCACGGAGGAAGGAGAAAAGGTAGTGTCCGAGCCCATCGGGGGGTCAAAGCCGAGGACGGAAGCTTGCCCTGGGCACAGTGCAGCCTCCAACCTCTGCCCTCAGACTGTGGGGCCGGCACCAACATGAGGGAGCCTGCAGGCTGGGCTGGGCTCTGTTGGGGTCACATGGGTAGACAGGTGCTTGTGAAGGACAGTCTAGGAGAAACTTTCTTAAAAGCAACATTAGGACCCACTTTGGAGAAGGTGGCAAAGAGAAACCAGTGGCTTGAAGGAAGAGCCTGCAGACCCTGACGGAGGGTCAGATCTCACAGCTTGGCACTTGGTTCAAGTTCCTTACCTTCTTGGCTACAGTTTGTTTAAAAAACAAAAGCCAATTTCTCAGGAATAATTGTGGAACCATTTCACCTGTAGGGGCAAGGTCATACTGCCAGTTACTGGTCTCCCTTCTTGCTTCCTGAAAGAGCCCTCAAGGTTGCATTAGAAATATGCCCAGAAGAGCCCTGCCTGATCTTCCAGCTGCCATGGAATCTGCGGCCATGTGACCCTGTTCTGGCTAAAGGGACGTAAGCAGAAATCCAAGGGATTGCTCTGTAAGCTTTGCTTTCCTAATACAGGTATCACCACCTCCTCCCGGGCTCCTCATTTTTGTTTTTTCTGGAGCCTCGATTAAAGGCTGGAGTTGCAGTATCCATGTTGGGCCATGTGGATGAATCTATGAACTCAGGATGATGAGGGGCTTCGACACTGAAAGATTCAGGAAGATGCTGCCCCTATCTTCGTTAGCTGAGAAAATTAAACCACACTGATGAAGTCTCTGAAGGGGATTTAGGTATGTCCTATGTGATGCATGCAGTGTTTGGCATGTAGTAGATGCTCAATAAAAGCTAAAAATACTCTCACTTCTGAGGTGCAGCAAGGAAGTTGCTAGCTGTAACACGTCCACTATGAGGATGACTGCCTCTCAAACTTGGCACCCTGAGTGTTCAGGCCAGTATACTGTCCAGTGTTTCCTGGTCTGAGTCAGGGCATGGATTTGGTGCCCAGGGTTCTAGGACCAGGTACTAAACATGGACTCAGCTGCCTTTTGATCATTCCTTTAGCAACTGACCAAGCACCTGGGTGCCAGGTTCCACGCCAGGTGCTGATACTCAGCATGGGCCGGGCCTGTCCCTGCCCTTAAGGAATTTAGAGTGTGTGCGTGGAGACAATGGCAGGTGGAGAGTGAAGAAAATACAACCCATTCTGGGTGCTCAGTAGAGAGTCACCGCAAACACTGGGTTAAGATAGATGGACCCATTATAGGAATACAGGGTAGGTTGCTGTGGGCCTCCAGCTATGACATTTTTATCAACGGAGCAAGGCACAGCTCGTCTGTGTGTGTTCCTATTTAAAGACACCTTACTTACCGATTCATTAACACTGAACTCACAGCTGTAGCATTGTGCCCTGCACCTGCACAGAGCTCACCCTGCCCACAGCGCTCACCCTCCGCAGGCGCTTTCCCCACAAGGCACAGCTGGGTCTCTCGTGCCTCAGAGCAGCAGCCCATCAGCACTAGACTAGGGGCAAGACCACCAACAGAAAGCACAAAAATATGAAAACCGGCACTGCGGACTGCAGAGAGGCTCCCTGGGATGATCAGGGAGAAAGCAGGTGGGGCTGGAGACCCCCCAATATGGAGGCTGTGAGGTGTGGGCTCTGTACTGGGGCGTCTGGGTGGGACAGGTGTGCCCACAGCTGGGGCATTAACTGACCCCAGGAAGAGACCTCCTCTAGCACTGCAATACAGAAGAGAAAGGCATTGATATGGGTGTATCATCAGGGAGGAACAGAACGAAGGGGGATTTATTAGCTCGCAGGATCAGAGTCTGCCACGGCCACCAGGTGGGACTCAGAAGCTGCTCGGCCCACGGAGCCGGAAGCTGCAGAACAGGAAGCATCGAGGATGCAGTGCCAGTCCGAGGCTGAGGGCCCTGAAGCTCCCTGCAGAGTCACTGGTGTGTGCTCACGCTGACAGGCTGAGGATGCTGCCATCTGAAGTCCACAGGCGATGGTAGTAACAAAGGAGGAGTTGAGCTTGCGAGTGCAGGCTGCCTTCCTCCTTCTTCCCCTTTTCATTCCATCTGGTTGCAAGCCAATTAGATGATGGCACCCACAACCCAGGTGGGTCTTGCCCGTCTGTTTGCTGGCCCACATGCCAGTCATCTCTGGAAACACCCCACAGACTCACCCAGAAGTGTGCATTACTCATCTCCAAGGAGTCTCTTGATCTAGTCAAAGTGGTAACCTAGATCAGCTATCAGGACGGTGGAGACTGCCCTACAATTCAGCAAGACCCAGAGACAGCCGAGGGGCAGGCCAAGACCCCGCTGCCACTTCACAGGAGAGGAACGCAGTGGCCTGTCTGGCCCTCAGAAGCTGGAGTGAGCCAAGATGACAGGAGTTGATTTGGAGGTGTCACTTGGTGCCACCACTTTGAAAACAAGTGAGCGTTTTCCTTACAAAGTTGGAGATATGTGTTCCCTTCAGCCCGTCATGTGCTGGCCTAGTTGCTTTTCTGTTGCTGATACACAGTTCCTGGCACCCACGGCTTGAAGGAGGAGAGGCTTATTTTGGCTCACGGTGTCAGAGGGCTCAGTCCATGGTCTGCAGGAACCAATGTGGAAACGTCATGGCAGAAGGGGCTGCCTGGGAGGAAAGCTGCTCGTGTCATGGCTGTCAGGAAGCAGAGCGAGAAGGGAGGACCTGGGAAGGGAGCTATACCCTTCCAGGTCACATCCCCAGTGACCCGCCTCTTCTGACCAGGCCCCACCTCCTAACACCAAGACAGCTATGACTCATCCACTGCTGACTATGGCATTCACCTTCCCAACACACGAGGATTTGGGGGCCACTCTAGATCTAAACCACAACGTGTGTGTTCATGAGCATGCTCCTGAGACAACTCTCTAGCATGAGCCTGTATTTCAACGGTTTCGTTGAGCGTATACTTCTAGGAGGGCCCTTTACCCCAGCACCTTACATAGCATGAGTTCACCTTATTCTGCCTCCCCAGCTTGTCCAGAGACTGGCTGTAGGTCTGGCTGGTGGTCCTGGTGGCTCATCCTCACCTCTCTGGCTGTTTCTAAGGTTTTCTTTTTGGTACTAACCTTTCTTCACATTCTATCATTGACCATTTGGCATCCGAAAACCATGGCCAACCTGAAGGCCAGTGTTGTTTATGTCCACACCATCTTTGGTTTTCAGAGCAGGAAAAAAAAAACAAACCCTCATATGACAAATGCTGCAACCACCATGCCCAATATCTGTGCTTTGCATCTTGCTGCAAAGGGGACGTCCCTGCCTAACAGTTTCCTGCCTCTATTGTGACACAGGCTCTGGCCCATGCTGTCCCCTCACCCCTCTTGTCTCCTGACTGTCCATTCTGCTCCCCCAGTGGCCCTGTGTGGCCTGGCCTGCCCTGCTCCTTCCTCTTGGGGACAGTAAGTAATAAATTGTTCTTACACGGTGCTTGTCTACTGTTCAGTCATTTTAACGGACCTGATAGAACAAAATCCTGAGTACAGCTCAGAGCACCATCTTGGGTCAGGTAGCTTCACGATGAGGTCTCTAGGGGTGGGTTCCCTGCCACTCGTGCTCACTCTTGTGGAATGCCTGGATCTGGGGATAGATGTCTTTCATCACTCCTGAAAAAGCCCAGCCCCTTCCCCTTGCCCTTCTCTACCCGCTCCCTCTGGACCTCTGCAGCCATCATTATTCCTCTCACTGAATCCCTTGTGCCTGTAGCAGCTCTTTCCGGTTTTTCTCAGATCTGTCTTCCGGTTCATCAGTACTCTTTTCAGCCGTGTCTGATTTGTGAATGAATACGGTTTCCCTTTCTGGATATTCTATTTAGCTCTTTCCAAATTGGCTTGGTCATTTGATTCTTTCTTTCATTAGTTTTTTTGAGATGGGGTCTTGCTCTGTAGCCTTGAACTGGTGGAGCTTCTCCTGCCTGAGCCTCCAGCGAGTTGGGATGACAGGCATGTATCACCACACCAGCTTACTTTCATTTTAAATATTTGCTTTTAATCTTCTCATCATACTTATTTTATGGTAGAGACTGATAGTTCTGATAGGTCTTTCTGCATCTGATTCTGCCCCTTGTTGTTTCTTCTGGCAGCCAGAATCTTTGGGGAGATGGATGTTCTCTCCTAGCTGAAGGCTTTTGCACAGTGGAAACAGCCCCATTACCCTCCTCCAACAGAGAGGTGGCGGTTCGAGCATGTTTTGCAGAGTGTGCTGATTTCTGTCACATCAGTCTCATTGCCTGACACGGGACAGGCAAGCCCAGGCTCACCTCTTGTTTGAATGCTGCAGCCTGCTGCAGTGTTTTTTAAAGTTATTTTAAGTAAAAATTAGGGATCCAAGTTTATATTCCAGGTCTATGAGCTAAAATTTCCATGAAGACGAACAGATAAAACCTGTGCTTAGCTGAGTTCACACAAAAGCAGGTACCAACCCTATTTCTGTCTCTTCCTTTCCTGAGAAGGTGGAAATTAATTTTGATCTCTTTTAGATGGTATTATTTGATTTCAGAATTATCAAAACATAGAAACCACGCACCTTAGCTCTGAGGATGTACGGCGTTGTACGTGTGCTGTGTCGTGGACTGTGCAGTGACCTCTGGTCCCACACGGGCCAGCGAGAGGGCTGCAGCGGCCACTCAGAAGGATCACAGTCCTCAGCCTCGAATCTTCAGAGACATCCAGGTGCGTGTGTGTGTTCTCAGACAGGTGAGGCTGAATTATGATGAGGTCGCAGGGAACCCCACGTCCCAGTGGAGTAATTCTGTCATGTTACCTGTCCACTTGGGTGTGCTGGGACTCGGCCCCATGCTGTCTTTACTCTAGGACCCGCTTTGGCGGGGCAGCCTCCCTCTGGACTAGCAAGTGTGTGTATGTGTGTGTGAGTGCATGCTTGTGAATATGTGTGAGGTGGAGGTGGAAGAGCCATGTGTGTCCAGCCCCTGGTCTGCCTTCCCTGAGTCCCTACAGCCCTGTTGAAGCCTCAGCCCTCTTTCCACTGACCTCTCAGGTTGGATACTGAACAGGGAACCCATCCAGGGGCCACTGGCCCTGCTGCTCCTCTGGGAAATCTGGGCTGGGAGGCTGAGTCAGCACCGTGGTGCTGGACTTTGTCACGGGCGAGGCAGAGGCTGAGGACGCCTTTTGGGGGCAGCCATCACAGTGGGAGGGGGGCCCAGCAGCATGGGGTGGCTGGTAGGGTGAAGGTACCAGGCGGAGAGAATCCACACCCAGGAGTGTTGTGTGGCCTCAGGGAGGGTGAGATCTTCCTAGCTCGTCTGCCATGAGGTCGCCCCTGTGCAGGGGATGTGGCTGCGCTAGCTCCTGTCCAGGGCGTATGTCTGAGTTAGCCCCCCAGGGGAAGGAACCTGTTTGGGCCATCCCCTGCCCAGGGGACATGCATGAGCCCTTCTGAGTGTCTCTTCTGCTTGAGGAGTTAACGCTGTCACCCACTGGTGACAATGGAAACTCTCAGGTTCCTCTGGGTGGCTGTAAGGTGGGGATGTTTTTGAGGTGACAGGTGATTCTCCCCTTGGCCACATTAGGTGACAGCGGGGCAGCTTCCTGTGGTTCGGTCCACTTGAGCCTGGGAATGTCACAAAGTCCCCAGACCCATCGTCCGGTGCGGGCCCGTTCTGCAGGATGCTCCCACCACTGTGAGAGGTGCCCGTGCGAGCAGCAGTGTTTGTCCGCATCACTTGCCTGCTTGTCCCCATCGCTTGCCCGCCTCTATGTTTAGAGATCGAGAGGGAAAATCTGGCTTGGAAATGCCCAAGGACCCCTCCCCCACTAGTGCTTGTTTTCTTTCTTTTTTGAATTTAATACCATTAGATCATCTTAAATATTTTCTGAGAAAATCTTTATATTGTGAACTTTTCAAGCATCATGCAGTTTGGTCCACGACGAACAGGAGCAGCCCAGTGACTCCCTTTCAGCTCCTCTTGGTTTTGTGTCTCGCAAGCACCCCTCCCCACCTCCCTGCCGCCTCTCCAGGGACAAAGAAAGGGCCGGACTCTCCCTGAGGCCCTTGGGCAAAGCAGATACATCGTCAGAGCCTCGGAGGAGGAGGCTGAGGCCCAGGGAGGCTTCAAAGGTGCCTGGGCAAAGCGCTCAAACCTCTGCCTATTAACGCTTTCAAAGAGCCCCTGTCGGCATGTGAAAGCTGTCTGGGTTCATTGATTTAAAAAACAAAACAAAACAGTATTGTTTTAGGGCTGTTGAATATATTAATGAGTTGTAACTGAGGAGAGCTAGCATTCGCCAAGGGCCATGGTTGCATTTCACCTACTGGCCGCTCACAAGATCTGGGGATGTCAGGTAGCCACAGAGATGCTGGCAGCTGCTGCCAGGCCAGAAGACACTGGGCTACGAGCTGCAGGACACATCCCTCCTTGCAACCCTGAGTCCGGGCTGGTGGTTAATATTCCTCTCTGTGGCCCCCGCATCCTGTATTCTAATGTATGAAGCAGCCTATTCAGACACGAGGAGCCGCATGTGTCCCCGGGACTTTGTGACAGCTTGTGTCTCCTGCAGGATTGTGTATGGTTTCTGCTGAAATGTTCCCCAAAGCACGATTTTGTAAACACTTAACGCGCAACTGGCCGTAGGCGTCCCCCGCGCATCTGAGTACGTGTAGCCCAAGTTCCAAGCAGGGTTCACTTTGTCTCTTCCCACCCCAGGGCTCTCAGTCTGAGGTGAGAAACGCGAAGGGAGGTTATTAAGAATTCTGACAAGGTAGGCTGAATAAATTGTGTTTTCTTTGTGAGCCTTAATCCGGTGTTGTGTTGGCTTCTTGGACATGGCTAATTTATTTGGAATTTCATTCTGCTTCTGACAGCCTCCCTGACTAGCTGTTTGATCACCGGGGCAAAGTTACACAGCAGCTTTCACCCGCGGCAAGGGCACAGCGTCATTTTTTCTCAAGTGCATTCTTCTGGCGGAGGCTTTATCCGAGGAGCAGGGCATTTCAAATAGCTGGGGCCATCCCTTGGGCGGGAGAGAAGGCCGGCCGCGGGGGTCTCCCTCAATGAGGAAGCTCTCCACTTCTCCCACTCGTCCTCCTCTTGGCGATTTTAATCTGCTTTTGTGGGCCAGGAAGAAAGAAAATTAATTTTCGCCCGTCTGAGAGTTGAGAGCATGTCAGTGGAAACCCAGTTTGCAATGCGCATTCTGCGGATTTCAGCTGCTGGGTTTTGAGATGCAAGATTCCCAGGGTAAGAAGGAAGCAGTCCACAAACCTTCCTGGGGCGTAGCTCCAGGAGAGTGAGACAGTGCTGCCCCCACGATCTCCATCTTGGCAGAAGTAGTTGACATTTACTCTCCTAATTCACACGTTTATGATGTTTGCTTTTTTTTTTTTTCTGGTAATAGCAAGCTTGTTTTACTTTTACAAAAAGGAAAAAAAAATAATGATTTTCAGCTCAGCCTTTCTGAGAATGCCTCCCTACTTAGCGTAGTTGTAGCTGGTGGTTTTGCCATTTTGGCAGGATCTGGTCTACTGGAAACATGGGCTTCCTTTAGTTGAGCCTGGGGACCCCAGGAGTGTGGCACTTTCCTGCTGGGCCTCTAAGGTGACTGGAGCCATGCTGAGCCCAGGGTAGGGCGGGGGATCCGGCAAGAGCTTGGTCTAGAAGGGAGTGAAAGGAGTTTGAGGACGCGAGCACTCTGACGAGAATAAAAAGCAAAAACAACCAACAGGACAGGTGATAGTCCTTATGGCCCCCGGGCAGGGGGCCTGGCTGCGGTCACAGGTCTCGTGGTCTAGCTTGCCTCATGGCATTTGAGAAGGACTTGGCCCCAGCCTTGCTTGCAGAGGGGGATTGGAAGGGATTTCTATCCCCTTTTACGGACACGGAAGCAGAGGCCCAGCGCACCAGTGATACCCTAATGGGGAGCAGCCATTTGAGCATTGTCCTTTGCGCTCGTTTCCAGTGTTGCCACCACAGTGAGGGTGGGTCCAGGAACTCGTGCCTCCCCTTTTCGCCCAGCCCCAGCTTCCCGTGGACCTCACCTGCAGCTGTGTTTCACTTGCCAAGCTTTTAGTCAGGCACAATGAGTGAGAACTTATCCCTTGTTGTTGCTTCTACAACTTGGACATTTGGGTGCAGGAGGCGCCTTGGCTCTCCAGAGTCCTGAAGGTAAGCAGGGTTCCCTGATCGGTCCTCTGCGACCAGGGGCAGGCACTCCCACTGCTTGGCTCCATGGAGTGAGTCAAACTCAAAGGTTCTAGGTCTGGAGGCGCTGGTTGTCCTTGTCTTGGGCTCTGTCCACTTAGGAGGTGGTAGCCTGGGAAGAATAGGCGGAAGGAGTAGGGAGAGCAAATTGAGGGAGAAAAAGCCACGAAAGGGGGTGACTTTGGGCACAGCCCCTCTTTCCTGTGATCCTGAGGCCATCCTGGGGTCTACATGCCTTAGCATTTGTCCAACCCAAGGCAGGGGACACAGGCCTCATTCTCCGCATGGTCAGTCTGGCTAAGGGATGCTGGGGTGAGGGACAGCTTCTGTAACCCCAGGATGTCTGCCAGGGGAGAGTTGAGTAAGAAGAGAAGGCTGAGGCTGGGGGCCCAGGGGCTTGGGATGGAGCACAGGTCACATCCCTAGCCACCCTCACTGCTAGCTGTGGGTGACCTGAGGAGTTTCCTGTCCAAGAATGGGGAGCATCATGGGACTCCCCATCCCAAAAGAGCACCCTTGGGTACAGAATTCACATCCAGGAAACTTCTATTATCTCTTTCTTACCTTTCCTGTGGCGCTGGCCACCTTATCCATCTTTGGGTCCCCCAACAGGCACCTGGTGCCTCTCAAGGAGGAGCTGTCCCAGGAGTGGCTGAGATGCTGCCCATGGGAGAATGTCCACCTGCTCCTCCCCTGAAGGGCACGCTGACCTGGTCCTTACTGATGCCCAGAAGCCCAGGGGTGTCTGAGCAAGAAGGGGCCAGGCCTCCTTCACCCTGCAGAGTCTCCTGTGTGGGGATGCCATGTGACCAGGGGCAGTGTTGACTCTGCCTGTCTGATTGTGTGCTTGGTAAATACAGGGAATTTTGTCCAAGGCCACCGTGTCCCCACCTGCCCAGTGGGCCTGAGCTGGTGACTGGCACAGGACAGGCAGCTCCAGCTCTGTGGAATTCCTCACCTGGGGACGTGGCCCTCTCAGGTGAGTGAGATGCCTGCTGACCGCCAGCCTCCTCTCTCTCCCTGCATGCACGTCCGTGCCCCACTGGGGACCCTCACCCCAGATGCACATGGGCTTCTCCAGGAAGGCAGCAGGACCCTCCTTATCAGGCAAATGCCTGACTGATTTCTGCCAGACGGGCTCCTGATAGCTAAACTCTCACCTACGTCTGAGGTGTGGGAAAGAAGCCCAGAGATTCTCGTTCCCTGAGACTGGCATTCTGCCAAGGCCTGGGCAGCCTGGCAAGGGCACTGGTTGGTGCTGGCAGTGGGCAGACTCACCCCAGAGAGCAGAGGGGAGGTGGTCTCGGTCAGCCTAGGTGGTGTCTGAGCTGCAGGCGAGAGGTGAGGGAGGACACAGGTAGCGAGCTCCGCTGGGGTCTGGTGGGGTGAACACTCAGTCTGAGGTTGAGGAAGAAGTGCAGGGGCTGGTGACAGGTGACCAGTGACCAGGCCCAGGAGCCCTCAGCTTCAGAAGGGCCCTTTGCATGTCTCCGTGGGGCTATTTCCTGCTGAGAATGTGATCGGACACCCAGGGCCGCTTGGCCGGAGACCCCCACTCCTCCTGCTGGGCTGGGCTCCACGGGGGCCCCATTGCTGTGGGACACAGCAGGAGCTGGAGGGGGCGTCCTGTGGGGATGGCAGTTGCAAAAGGCCTGGGCGCTCCCAGTGTGGCTGTGGCAGTGTGTCCTTGTGTGTGCAGAAGTGCGTGTGCGCGCGGGGGCAGGTGGCAAAGTCTGGGCAGATGCCATCATTTCAGAAGAGGCACGGGATATTCTTGGGGTGTCACTTTGGGGGCAGGGCCTGGGCCCCTAGAAAGGCTCCCCGAATCCTCTCCGCAGGTGGTCTCCACCTCTCTTTCTACCAAGGCCCCCGAAGCCTCCAGAGGCTGAGCGGCTCCCCCAAGGTCACTAGGTGAGTAAGAGGGACCCAGGTTCAGGGCTGGGACCCCCGGAGGCCTGATTAGGGCGGCGAGGGCAGGGAGGTGCTGGGCCACCTGCCCGCCCCCTGGGGAGTTAAGCGGATTTCCCCAGGTCCCGGGCCTTTGGGGCGTCTTGCTGCAGGCGCCCCGATGCCCGTGCGGTCGCAGGCCAGCCGGGGCTGCAGGATGTGGATGCACGGCCCATGTGCTAATTGAGCCAAGTCTGGGGTCACTCACTGTTCTGTCTTCTCCCCCTCCCCACTCCTTTTCATTTCTGCAGCCTCCCCGCCAAGCTCCCGGCCCCCGCCTGGCTGGGCCTGCTGCAAAGCCCGCCGAGGGGCTCGGACAGCGCCGGCCTCCAGAAGTGATAGCTAATTGGGGAGAGAAAGGGCCTGATTGTCTTGCGGAGGCCGGAAGAGCGGCGTGGGCCGCTGAAAGGACTGGGAGGAGGCGGCCGCTTCGCCCAGCAGCTGCCGCCCGGAGATGTTTGGGGATTACGTCAGTGCTGGCGGGCAGGGGCAGCGGGGACAGCAAGGGAGGCGGGCTCGCGGCGGCCTCCCGCCCCCCAGGTCCCTGGACAATGCGGGCATTGTCGGTGCGGAGAGTGGTTAATTCTGGCTGAATGGTACACGGGCCTCTTGACCAAGAAGGCCGCTCGCCGCCCCGATCTGTTCTCTCACACGCCGGGGAGGGCCGGCCTGCTTGGGGGGCTTCGGACAGCGGGGGTCGGGCCCTGCGAGGGGCCACCGACGGGACTGAGCGTCCAGCCCGGGGAGGCCCCTCTCCCCAGGAGAGGGGGGCGGCAGCAGCTACTCGGCATGGCCACCTGGCTGGCGGGCAGCACAGGCCCTGACCCGCTCGTGGTGCTGCTGTTGGTCATTCTGCTGGTGCGTTTCATCCTGTGGTCCTGCTTGGGGACCTACATCGACCACAGGCTGGCCCGGCCACCAGCGCAGCCCCGCAAAGCCAAGCGGGACTAGGCCTGCCTTTGGGAGAGCTCCGTGCTAGCGCAGTTGTCCCCTGGGAGGCGGGGAGCTGCGGGCCACACACCTGAGCTTATTGGTTTTGCTTCCAGCTAATGCTCCGGCCTCTCTTGTGCCTGGCTGTCCACTCCTAGGGGTTGACCACCCCGGCCCCTTCACACCTGACTGTTCATGGGACCCTCATGTCCCCGAGGGCCGTGGAAGAGACAGAAACTCAGAGAGATCTGGGGTGGATGGTATTGCTTAGACTGGCCAAAGCTGTCCTGTGGGGATGGCCACCCACCTACGGTATCGGCGGGATCGTGACCAGCTGCCTGTCACCAGCTGCTGGGTCCCCTGTGGCAGTGAGCACTCTGGGGAGGTATCTGGCTCTAAGCTGTCTCTGTCTCCAATTTTTCATAAATGTGCTTGTGAGAAGAAGCTGGAGTAGACCAAGGATATTGGTGGGGAGGCCACAAGGACACCTGTGACTCCATCACAAGCCAGCCTTGTTGGGGTCCCCTCCGTCCTTACCAGTTACCCCTGACCTCCCAAGGTGCCAGGCTCACAGAGCAGCACTGGATAGGTTCTCAAGACAGAACTGTGACACCTGAGCTCCAGTTCAGCTCTCCTTGGTCCTGTGTAAACTCTGCCCATCAGACTTCAGCGTCCCTATCTCCGAGATGAGTCACGCCTCCACCCTTTAGCAGGAGATCATGGTGTGTAGGGAAGCCCCAGGGAGCCAGGCTTCATGGAGGGCAGCTCAGTGGAGAGGCCAAGGAGCCTGCCAGTGCCCTTCCTCTGAGAACCTGTGGTTTAGTGTGTGGTTGAGATGTGTCTGGAAAGAACGACGGGGCAGGGAAATTGATTTGTGGCCACACATCAAGCGCTCTGCCCCCCACCCCATCACATGAGCAGAGATGCCACCAACTCGATGACTAATATAGGGTAGATTGGTGGCTCCCACCTGGCACGGACTTGAACCGCTCAGGGAGAGTGGGGCAAATACTGTCGTCTGCTCCATCCCAAACCAGTCGGTTTGTCACCTCTGGGAATCCGTGTTCCTTGGGATCCCCAGCAGGAACCTCCCACCTCACTGATCACTGGAGAGGGACAAGGAACCTGGAGAGGACGTGTGACTCACCTGCGGCAGCTCCGAGAAGCACTGGCCCAATGTCTCCCAAGGGGAGATGGGGCTGGGGACGTGGGCTGCACCTTGTCCCCTGGGACAGTATGGAGGAGTAGGGACACTCACTTGGGAGAGTGGACTGAGCTGTGTGGACGCGGAACTCTCCCAGTGTTGGTGATGCCATAACTTCCAAAGGCCCTGGGTATCTTTTGTTGGTCAAGAGAAGGGTCATTGGAAGTGGCTGGTAGAGGGCTGGAGTCACTTGGTGTGGGACAGAACTAAGGAATGGAAAGCAGTGACTGTCCAGGCCAGAGCTGACCAGCTGGAGAGAGTGCGAAGGTGAGACAGTGTCCAGAGGACAATGCGAGGTGACCTAGATGAGGGTCACAGCTCATAGAGGACAGTGTGGAGGGGTGATTTGTCCCCTGGGCCGCTGGATTAACCAGTGTGGGGCAGAGCTCTAGGGTCCCATCCCCTGGATCAAGGACAGTCAGCCGGGGGAGCTGAGGCCTCTGCCTGAACGTTCTCGCTGATTGGGAGGAAGGATGTTTATATTGCTCTTTAAGAAAAATATCCAATTTTGTTTGCAATTATCATGCATGATTAGATGATTAGACTGATCTCTTTAAGAAAGGAAAATCCATTTGTTGTCAGGAGCTGGAGCTGATGGAGTTAGGGCGGGTGGCTCCTCCAGTCTGCAGGGGATTGTCCTGGTTTTAGAACCGGAAGTCCCAAGTCCTGGGGAAGCCAAAGCCCGGGGCACACCAGGCATCTGAAGTGAAGGGGAAAGTTTATAGCTTGAACAGCATTTGGGTCATATCCTGCTGCTTGCCCAGTGGCGTGTGACTCCTCTGTCACCTGGGTGCCTCCCTGTCTCAGTTACACTTGTCAACGATTTCCTCTTATTTTTTTCTCGAGCTAGTTTATGTTCGTTTCTGTTACCAGCAATGACTAAAACAGAGAGACTTTTTTTTTTTTTCTCATTTCGGTTTTTGTTTTACATAAAGCAAGTCAGCTAGCACTTGATATACCCAGACTGTGGTATGGCAGCTCCATGACTTATGGTGGACTCCATCCTTGCCATATGTCTGCTCTACCATCCTCAGCATGTAGCTGTTGTCTTCATAGCTACAAGAAGGTTGCTGCTACTCCAGGGATCTTACATGAGTTCCGGGCAGGAAGAGGAAGGAAAAGGCAATAGAGATAAGTAGCAATGTCCCCAGAAGCCTTTAGTTTTCCATCTCATGTGCCAGAATGGTGTCACGTGGCATCCCTAGAGGAGGGCGTGGTTGAGAAATTGCGTTTGTTAGCTCTGAACATTGTCTCCCCAGATAACATTGGATTTCTCTTATAAAGGAAGGAAAGCGAAATGGTGATCAGGTAGCAATTTGTCTCTGCCACTGGCCCTTTGGTCATTCTTCGCAAGGGTGGTCTTCATCTCGGGCACTAGTTTGGGCATTTTGGCATCTTTTGTGACTCCCTTAGGTTCGGATTTTGCCCTATCTGGTCTTCAGGAATGATGCCTGTGCCAACTTCCCTTGGCAGCATCAGGCCAGTGTGAGAGGTTGAAGCCTTCCATGGCTCTCCACGGACTCCTAAGAAATTGTCCCGATGAGCGCACCTAAGGCAGAGATGGATGTGCCCCTTCTCACACACAGAGGGCGGCATTTCTGTTTCCAGCTGGCAGCCGCTGAGGCAGACCGGTAGGAGGGAGGCAGATGCTGAGCAGCTGGTGGGCAAATGACTGATGCGATGAGCAGCAGGAACAAAAGGGCACCCTGATGTCTCGCAGCGTTCAGTCCCTCGGAGTGAGACTGAGCTTGGAGATAGGCCCTCTAAGGAGCTGATTAAGGTGAATGAGGTCCTAGGGGCTGGGCCCTAATCCCAGCTGACCGTTCAGGACACAGCCACGTGCGTGCACAGAGACAGACCACACAGAGAGGGGGCAGGACGACGCCCATCCACAAGCCAGGGAGAGCGGCCTCTAAAGGAACTTCGCTCTTGGACTCCTGGCCTCCAAAACTCCAGTTAATATGTGTTGTCGAAGCCGCTCAGCTGTGGTGCCTTGTTAGGGAATCTGAGCTGACGATAACATGGCTAAATAAATATAGTCATTAACTCACCAAGTAGCCACTGAGGGCCTCCAGCAAGTGAGATGTGGTAGACGTGACGCTGGATAACACGTAGTACCCGCACTCATGGGCTTGCGGCTGGGGAGGGAAGAACTACAGGCTGAGAGGTCGGGAAGTAGACATTTGCCCTGCTGGGCACAGGTGGCCACCAAGCTCAGGAGATGTGGCCGGTGAGAATGGAGACGCACCGTGAGTATAAAATGAACACAGGCTGTGCAAGACACTGTACCAGCAAAGAGTGGAAAATCTCACCAATCACGGTTTTGTATTGATTGTGCATCAAGATGATGATACTATTGTGAACACATTGATTTAAGTAAAATACTACTTTTCTTTCTTTCTTTGAATGGGTTTTAATGTGGCTGCTAGAAACTTTAGAATTACCTATTTAGTTTACATTTTAAAATGTTGGGCAGTGCAGTGCTAGACCTTCTCAGGGGAGCAAGAAAGCAGTGGTGGGTGAGTGCTCGCTGAGGGTCTGCAGGCTGCTGTCCTAAAGCGGCTAACACAGCTCCTGATGGAAGGGTCGTAGCCTTACACACTCACATCCACAGACATGAAAGAATGCTCAGATGTTTCTATCAATCCTTGCTGTAGGTTTAACAATGTTAAGTTGAATATTGAAAATATCAGCTTTGAGTCTATTGAAAGCAGTGATTCATGGAGCGTTTCGGGAAGTCTGGGACCCCCAGTTTCCTAAGGGAATTGTTCAGGGAGAGAGAACCATTTATAGGGGTCTAGGGCATAGCTACTATTTGCTTTAAAAGGTAAACATAGCTGTGAAAATAGTTCTTGATATTGAAAAGTATCTTTTTTATATACCAAAAAAATTTTATTACATTTTGACTCTGACTCTTAAAAACAAAACAAAAGGAAAAGAATGAGGACAGGTGAATTAAGCGCATGACTCAATAATCAGCAGAACAATAGAGTAATACAAAGAAGAGAAGGAAGAAATAAAGATAAGAGAAAATGGGTATATTAAAAGGTGATACAATTAATAAATGTACTCAAGTGCTGATTTTTGATGGAGAAGAAAAAGAAAAAAATCCCTGTAAAAGTCTAGAGAAAAAAACAACTAGAGACATAAAAGGCAAATAAGCACAGGAAACTGACTCTAGTGATTTGAAACTTTGAAAGCAGAGAAAATACGATGTATAAAAATGACTCCCAAATAGATGTAAAGCCTAAGCAAATTGATCATCCTTGAAGAAACAGGAAATCATCAAAGTCTACCTTCCTTTACAATAATAATAATAGCTAGGCATGGTGGCTCTAGCCTGTAATCCCAGCACTTGCGAGGCTGAGGCAGGAGGATTGTAGTGAGTTTAAAGCCAGCCTGGGGTACATAGTGAGTTCAAGGCCAACCTGAACTGCCATAGCAGAACCCTATCTCAAATACTCCGCAAAATATATATATATATATATATATATTTTAAAAAGGGCATCAGACCCTTTATGGGAAGATCCTATTACATCACAGTGGAACAGGCCTTCCAACATTTAATGTGCTTTAGAACATAAAGGAAGGAAAGTTTCCAAAATCTTTGTATATAACAAGCATGCTATTGTGGCTGCACTCCATTGAAGATGGCATGGAGAGAAAAAACACACGCCAGGGTTGCTTAGGAACACTGATGCGAAAACCCTAAATCCCCAAATCAAACAGCACATTACGGTCATAAATCATCATGCTCTGGGGAAGTGGATTCCAAAAAGGCAAAAATGGTTGCATACTAGAAAATCAATTCATGGCATCACAAGAAGGGAGGAAGAAGTCAGAGGCGTGGTGGGAACACTGGGAAGGAGAATTGTTATTTACCGCTGGATGGATGATTATTTTCACAAATGGAAGACAATCAGCTTAATGTGATTGCAAATAATAACAGATTTCAGTCACGTTGGCGGTCTGAGTCAATGTGTAGAACCTACGCCAGGTGCGATTAAAAAATATGGTGCGGTCCAGCCACTGTGGAAATCAATATGGAGATTCCTCAAAAAACTACAACTGGAGGTTCTATTTGACCCAGCTATTCCCCTACTGGGGATCTTCCCAGAAGAATTAAAATCATCATACCACAAGGACGTATGCACCACCATGTTCATAGCAACACAATTTGTAATAGCTAAGTCTTGGAAACAACCTAAATGCCCAACAACCAACGAGTGGCTGAAGAAGATGTGGTTTTTCTACACAATGGAGTACTACACTGCCACAAAAAAGGATAAACTAGAGTCATTCATATATAAATGGATGTTTCTTGAGAACATACTCTTAAGTG
>PVJO010025749.1:0-22225 GCA_004026905.1 Hystrix cristata
AGGGGAGCGCAGAGCAGGGGAGGGGAAGGGAGGGAGAGCCGGGGAGGGAGGGGAGGAGAAGGGAGGGGAGGGAGGGGCAGCTAAGAGGGGAGGGAGGGCGGGAGCGCTGGGAAGGGGAAGGGAAAGAAAAGGAGGGACGTTTCCAAAGTAAAGGGGCGGGAAGGGGGAAGGGAGGGGTGCCGGGCGAGCGGAGGAGAGCTGGGGAGGAGAGAGCAGGGAAGGAGCGGGGAGGGGAGAGGGAGGGGCAGCGCGAGAGGAGGGGACCGAGGTCCGAGGGGCGGGGCGGGCTCTGTCCCTCGGCCAGCGAAGCACTGAGAGGGAGCTGCGGGTGGGGACCCCAGGGTGTGGAGCGGAGCAAGGGTCTCCGAGCTGGGAGCGGCCAGCAGACGCCTAGGGACAGCGAACTGGAGGTCACCCCGGGCGGTCCTCCGACTTGGGGCAATGGAGTCCCCGCGGGCGGTACCGTTCTCTCGAGGCTCGACACTTCAGAAGCCAGGACGCCCGTGGTTCTGCAGAGGGGTCGCTTCCCTCCCAAAACTGTGACGCCTGGGTCCGAGGAATGATCCCGCACCCCGCCGCGTCTGGAAGCTGAGGCCAAGGAACCCTGCACACGCTGTGTTCTGTGTTCCGACGGCTGCACTGGTCCTTTGGGCCATCAGACCTCGTGGAGGGACACATGGGCCGTGGTGTGGGAGTGGCGGGGCCGGGATTGGAACCCAGGCTGGGCCGGGAGGTCGCCACCCTCGCCTGCCTAAACCATACTCATCTGTACCATCCCTCGACCCAACGACACCCCCACATGCGAAGCTGGGGGTTTTAACCTCGAGTGCCAGCGAGCTGTGCCCACCTGTGGTGTGGGGCAGGAGTGGGGGGCCTGGGGGGGACCTCGGGTTCTGCCCCTCATTCATTGCTCCTTCCTGGCTCCTGATGCAGAACTCGTGGAATTAGGGCTGGGGTGCTATACTGGCATAAATGTGACCCGTGGATGACATTGCTACTACCCTCTCCTTCCACCTGGGACACCACCCTCAGGAAGTCCAGAGGGCACTCAGTACTTCCTGTTAAGGAGAGGATGCGGCCTTGTATCCAACCCCCGAGGGGCAATTCCTTATTGAGCACCTACTGAGTGCCGGGTGGGGAGCCCTGCAGGGGGCAGGCAAAGCTGGGACGCTCCCTGGGAAGGAGCTGGGGGTGGGGCCAGGAGAGGTTGGTCAGGATATGGGTCAGACCTTAAAATCCCCAGGCAGGTCAGGATTAAAACCTGTGGGGGCAGCAAAAATCAGGATTAGGGTTAGGATTGGGGTCAAGGTTTCCTCCCTGTTACTGGGGCCATCCACGCCTTCAGGAGCTCCTGTCCGTTCCCCCTTTGTGGGTTGCCCACGGTCAGGGGGCACTAGGCAGGAAACCAGGACACTCACTGCAGGTAGCAGAGCTCGAAGGGGGCCAGAGTCTTGCTCCCCAGCAACAAAACCAACTCCATGGGCCAGGGTGGTCCTGGGCAGTGGGACCAGTGACTCAGCATCAGCTCTGCCCCAGTGCCCCATCCTGACCTGATGGGCCCCAGAGGTGTCTATGAAATGGGTGGAGAGGGGCAGGCATACAGTAGGTGCCAACTAAGTGCAGACACCACTACTCTGCCTTTACTCTCTTTGCTTCTCTTGGGTCTCGGTGAGGTGGAGCAGATTGTCAAGCTTAGGTTTAGGGATCTCAGTGGTCCAAGGCCTGCAGTGGGCTGGCAAAGTTGGGGGGTGCGGGAAGACATCAGGTGCACCCCAAGGAAGACTACCACCTTCAAACTCTGGGTCTGGCACCCGTGAAGCTGGAAGCCCAGAACTGCACAGGCTGCCGGGACTCCAGTCCTCAGTGCGCCTCTTAATTTAGGGTGTCCCATCTCAGCCAGGGGTGGAGTGAACCCCAGGGTTCAGGAGCCCTGATCTGGGTGAAGCCACACCCACTTCACGAAGGCAGCAGGATTGCGTCCCCCCGTCCCACACACAATGGTCACATACAAGCCCAGGACACCTACCTTGCTGTGTATTCATCTCCAGGCTGTCACCAGGAGGGCAGAGTCTGCACACAGCAGGTGCTCAGCCAACCACCTCGGTGAATTCTAATCCGTCTGCCTGGATGCCACCCACACTGCCCAAGCTACACCACAGGACAAGGACAGGTGGGCACGGGGTGCCCTTTCAGGGACCCAGACAAAGCCACCCCTGGAGTGAGCCTTCCCAGACACCCTGGGAATTCCCAGGGCACCAGGGCAGGGTTGTGTACTTCACACCCACAGTATCAACACAGACCTGCAAGGGCCCAGGATTTGGGCTGCTCGATTTAACAAATGGAAATGCAAGATACCCAACAGGTTTTGAATTCCAGCAGGGCAACAACCCACTTTGGAGTGTAAGAATGTCCCAAATATTGCACAGTGTATGCCTACATTAAAATATTTATAATTAGCTGGGGATTTAGCTCAGTGGTTAGAGTGCTTGCCAAGCAAGCGCAAGGTCCTGAGTTCGATCCCTAGCACCAAAAAAAAAAAAAAAAAAATTCATCTTTAATTAGACTCTCACTGGGCAACCTGGATCTTGTTTTTGTTTGTTTGTTTTGGTGCCGGGAACTGAACTGTTTGGGGCCCTGCGCTTGCTAAGCAAGCGCTCTAACCACTGAGCTAAATCCCCAGCCCCGGCATCCTGGATCTCACCTGGCCACCCTACCTAGGAGCTACAAACAAGGAAAACAAGGTCCCCGACCCCCAAAGGTAAGCAGTCACCTGGACAGTGGGGTCAGGGCTGGACGGGCCCAGATGGTCGCACTCCACAGCCTACGTGCGTGTCCAGCACAGCCTGGCCCAGCTCTGGGCCACTCCCTCCCTCCCTTGTCCCTGGAAGTTGCCTCGAGGTTTGGCCCTGGCTGAGGCCTGGCTTCCTGGTCAGGGTGGCCTGTGGGCATCTGTCTCTGCTCTGTTCAGTGCAGACCCCCACACAGCCGTAAAAGACCCTAACCCTACTGCAAAGAAGAGATCCCGAGGAAACAAAAACAAGCAGGGCCACTTCTCAGCAAGATCCTCAGGTAGCTGAGGACAAGAAGCTGTTCAGAGGGACGGCTCTCGGATGACAGACAGGGCAGCAGACGTGGCTGAGGTCTGGAGCAGCGACACAGCAGGCAGCTGAAAGTCTCAGCCCAGAACTGGAGCCCGAGGTGCACCTGAAAGGCACAGTCAGCCTCCCCACGGCCAGAGGGGACTGCACGGCCACTGCAGACAGTGGGGCTGGGGGTGGCCTCCACACCATCCCCAACAGCCTTGCTTCACACAGTGTCGAGCGCATAATCAGAAACACAAGATACTGTGAACAAAAACGCTCATCACTCAGACCCTGCCAGGGGATAGCAATGACCTCCCTGAAGCACAGCTCTGCTACAGCCCAAAACCCACTCGGCCCCCACTGCCCCCCACATTTCCAAATTCCCTGCCTCAGAGGGAAGGTATTCAGTGTCCTGGTCCCTGGCCTTGGTGCTCACCCACAACAGCAAGCGCACCCCACACGACTGCCATCCCCGGCTGCCCATGCATCTTGGCTCCTGCTGCTCTCTGCCCAGTGCCGGTCCCGCCACTCAAGATAGTAATCCCTGAACTCAGGAGGCTGGGGCAGGAGTGCCACGAGTTCAAGGCCAGTCTAAACTACATAGTGAGACCCTGTTTCAGAAAAACAAACATTAAAAAATAAATAGGGGCTGGGGATTTAGCTCAGTGGTAGAGAGCTTGCCTAGCAAGAGCAAGGCCTTCAGTTTGATCCCCAGCACTCAAACAAACAAACCAACCAGGAGAAAACCCTTCTGCCTTGGTCAGTTCCCCAAACGAGACCCAAGAAATCTCACCCAAGGGCTTCTGTTTGAACCACTGGGCAAAATTCACACACCTGCCACAGGGAAGGACCACAGCCAGGGTCACGTGTCTGAAACTTTCAGGCCACAAGGGAGGGGACTGGAGATCGCTGAGAACGAGCCTGGGAGGGGGCAGCAGCAAAGCAGCACAAGGAGCCTGAGGCCACCAGCATCCCTGTGCAGTCCCTGGAGCCTCACTCCAACATAGGACAGGAAAGTCATGCTGTGGTGCGATGAGGTCCAAGGAAACCTGGGCCAGAGAACCCATACAATGCACATCCAATTAAATGACTCATTCAAACAGCAATATGAAAACAGCAGCAATCCGGGCGTGGTAGCACATGCCTGTAACTCCAGCACTCGGGAGGCTGAGGCAGGAGGATGGCTGCGAGTTTGAGGCCAGTATGGGCTACGTAGTGAGCTCAAGGCCAGCCTGAACTACATAGCGAGACCCTGTCTCAAAAAAACAAAAACAAAACAAAAAACCCAGCAGCAGTTTGTAGTAAATATAAAATAGTTAAAGAACATAAAGAGCCACACACCTGCAATCCCAGCACTTGGGAGGCTGAGTCGAGGGCTGCCCTGAGTTCAAGGCCAAACTGTCCTACATAACAAGTTCAAGGCCAGCCTGGACTACATAGCAAGACCGTCTCAAAAAAAAAAGGGTGCAAATTCTAAAAATAAAATGTACAATACGTGAATTAAAGACTCCATGGTTGGGCTCAGAAGTAGCCTGGATTGGACCAGAGGTTTAGTGTCCTTCAAGACAGGTCCACAGAAACAATCCAGATGGGAGCAGGGGAAAGAACGAGGGCCCCAGGGTTGCGGGTCGAGCACCTGGAGACAATACAGCGAGGGCAAGATCCGAATCTGAGGCCGGGGTCAACCCGCAGGCCCCAGGAGCCGAGTGGAGTAAGAACCAGGCTCAGCGCACTCCAGAGAGAAAAAAACCACATGGGCGTTCAGAGAGAGAAGATGCCATGTAGAGGAAAATAAATAAAAGAATGACAAAATCCCCCATAAGAAACAGAACAAAAAAAAATTAGCAAGGCTGAGGGACAAAGGTTTGAGGGTGGGGGTGGGAGGAGTGTCAAAAATATTTTTAGAATTAAAAACCTGGAGAGCATGGCAATTTTTTTTTTTTTTGGTAGTATTGAGGATTAATCCAGGTCCTTCACACTGAGCTACATCTCCTAACTTTTTAAATTTTGAGACCAGCACTTGCGAAGTTGCCCAGGCCGGGCTCGAACTCACGATCCTCCAGCCACCCCAAAGAGCACAAGGCCACCTCTCACTGAACACATGCACCCTGCTCGGCTAGCAGGGAGGGCCCCGGGTGTTTGCCCATATGAGCGCAAGACTCCAGTCCAGAGAGAAGCCTGTGTGCGCGGGAGACCCTGCCGCTGGAGCTGGCAATGGCTTAGACACGCAGCGTCCCCAAGGTCCCGTGCAGCAGTGTCCAGAGGCAACCCACTGGAGTTCCCAGCCTAGTGGGGCTGTGGGGAGGAAGTGGAGGGCACCAAGGCGCCTCAGAAAGGTGTGCGCTGCCCAGCCCCTCCCCCCCGGCCCTTCTCTCAGCTATGGCTTTGTCATCCTGCCTCACCCCAGGCCTAGAACAACTGAATCAGCTGACCAGAGATAAAACCTTCCTCTCCCGCCGCTCCTCCCAGGCTGCTTCTCTCGGGTGTTTGGTCAGCACAGGATCAGGTCCAAGGACCACGCGACGACCAAGTCCGGCTCCTCCAGCCCTGTGCCCTGCCCTCTAGGAGGGCCTGCTCCAGCCCGCCCACCTTGCCCAGCCTGTCTGCATCCCCGTGAGGGCTGCGCCAGGATCTGGCACCAGGTCCGCAGACAAAGCAGCCAGCCTCCGCAGGGCTCAGCTCCACGTCAGCTCTGCGCCCCTCGTGCTGCATCCTGCCCGCTGTCCAGCCACATGCTGCCTGTGCACCCAGCCAGCAGGGAGATGACAAGGACGGCCCTGCTCGCAGCCCCACTTCACCACCAAAAGACACCTGGGCTCCAAATCAAGTTTAATAAATAAAACAGCAAAGGGGCAAAGGCAGTTTCACTTCACAGTGTGGTCCTTGGGGCGAGGGACAGTCAAGTCCAGTGCAGACGGCTCCAGCCAGCACCACACTGCCAACCCCGGGCGGGCCAGCTGCCTGCCAGGGACCCCACTCCGCTTGTAAACACCAACATAAACAGAACCAGGGCCTGGGAAGAGGACAAGGACCCCAGCCGCCTTGCCGGGCCAGCTCCGATGGCCAGGAGTCGGGACAGCACCTGGCTCCTCCAGGGCTGCCTGCCTTGGTGCTGAGGGGCGGCAAAGGGGCGTGAGTCACCTGTCTCCTTAAACCCACGGGGGCCTGCTGAGGGCCCCACCCCGACCACACAAGGGTCGGGACAGGGACAGAGAGGCAGGAGGCAGGTAGGGGCGTAAAGTGCGGCTTTTCCTGAAGTGGAGATGGGGCGGGGGGCTGGGAATGGGCGGGGGCCGGACAGCGAGGTATATGGCTCTGTGCCCGCAGGACCCGGCACCGAGCAGCAGCTGCCCACCAACCCCAGGGCTGTGCAGCCCCGCGGCCCTGCCAGGCGTGGAGGGACAGAGTCGATGGGTGCCGAGGCGCCCGGGCAGAGGCTGCTGGTGCACATCTTGCCCGGATCTCCCATGGGACAGTGACATCTGCCCTTGTCTCTGCTGGCTCCAAGGACCCAGGAGGCCGGCTCTGCCCTGTGTTCCGAGGGACGGGCCCTCTTGGTGTCCACTGCCCAGTGGTCCCTTGATGCAATGGTGGCCTGGAGCAGAGTGGCAGTGCCAGGCACCGAGACCAGGGCCTGTGTGGCCCTGGGTCCAGTCTGTGAGAAGGGGCGAGGGCTGCCGGCCCAGCTACCTCGCCCAGTCCTGATGTCTCCTGACGCAGAGAAGGCATCGCCGAGGCCCAGGTGGCGGGGGTCAGGAAGACTGAGGGGCAGGCCTGGCTTGGTGCCAAGTCCAGTCCAGGCTGCCCACACCCACCTGCAGCCAGGGGTCAACAGGTCATCACGTTGCAGCTGCCAGAGAAAGGAGAGTGGGTCAGCAACTCCCTCATCCCCAGGGGCTGGGCCGCCCTTTCTTGCCAGAAACCCTCAGGCAGACGGTTTGGGGCACCAGGGCAGGGTGGGGAGGTCCTCTATACCTCCTTGGGTTTGAGCCACACAAACGTACCACCCGGGGCAAAAGTGAGTCAGACGCATGAGAGAGCCAGGTGAGGCTCAGCCTGCAGTACCGGGCACCTCGCAGGGTTTGGGGGGGCAGTACTCACTGTGACAGGGGCTCTGAGTGCAGCCCAGGGGCCGGGCACGCTGGGTGACCAGCCAGGAAAGGGTTCACATCCCCAATCCCGATGAGTCCAAACTCAGCGACTGACAAGGCCACCTGTGCAGGGGCCACAGGCTCCTCGGGGTCCTCGCTGAGCCCCACGTGGCTGGAGAGGAGGGGCAGCTCCCCTGGCAGGGCGAAGTCCATGGCTAGCCTTGGGCTGGCAGCTGGCTCTGGAGTGGCTGTGTTTGAGGGGTACTCAGCCAGGTCAGCCAGGGTTGGTGGCCGCTGGGGCAGAGGCATAGCAGGGGGCTCATCCAGCTGCCGGAAGGGACAAGGCCCTGGATCCGAGGATGGGAGGTCACTAGAGCCCACTCCTGGCTCACAGCGACCAGCCGTGTGGTCCACGCCCAGTGGCTCTGCAGAGAAGAACACAGCTGGGGGCCAGCTGCACCACGACCACAGATCCCAGGGCTTGCATACCAGCCTCCGGGACCCCACGTGCACTTCCAGCTGCCAGTGTGCAAGCTCCTGTCTGGCCTCCTCAGGAAGACACGAATACATGAACACCTGAAATACGCACAAGCACGGGGACCCAGCCACACGGCAGTCACCAACCCATGTGGACCTTTTAAACAACCCCAGCCTGGAAAGCTCGAAGATCAACTGAGTGAGTCAAAACCACATTTCCAAACAGGACTGAATACAACTGTGCAGAAGGCTGACAGAAAGGCCAGGGCCACCAGGAGGACCAGGTAAGCACAGACGCGTGTGGTAGGTGCAGCACACACAATCTGAGTTTCTGCTGTTGGTCTTTTTGACAAGAGTCTTGCTACATAATTCAGGCTGGCCTTGAACTCACTATGTAGCCTACACTGGCCTTGAACTACAGTGATCCTCCTGCCTCAGCCACCTGAGTGCTGGGATGACAGGAGTGTGCCACCACACCCAGCTCAACACACAATTTGAGGAACTGGCAGGCATAGGCACCCTCGAGCAAACCACACAGCCAGCTAGATTTGGAAATGAGGCATCCCAAGGAAGCAGAGGGCTGACTGTGTCCCTTCAAGGGGATGTCATCAAAAGTTCAAAGGATGCAGACTAGTGTGCCCAGGCCCTGGGTTCCAACCACGGTGTCACAAATACATAATGCCAAAACATTTGGAGAATCCATCTGCAGCCTTGCCTGGCTCCTTGGTGGCCTCCCTGAGTAACCTGGTGGTCAGGGCTGAGCACCCCACGCTGAGAACAACCCCAAGGGGCCTCACAGGGTGGGACCCAGATAACAACTCATAACAGGGGACACAATCTGTCCCCAAGTGACACAACTCATGGGGCTGGCCAAGGCAGCCTGAGACTGTAGGAGGCCCAGGGCTGAAGGTGGTACCTGACCCCAGGCGGTGCCAGGAAGGAGTGCACCACCATCCTGCCGCTGCTCACCTGTGCACACACCTGCCAGGGGCTCCTGCTCGGCACGGGGGCGGGCAGGGCCATCGGGGTCACTGCCATCCAGCTCCTGGTCCACATCCCTGTGGGGAGAATCAACATGAGAGGCCAGGAAAGCAGGGCGCACGATGCCCTGACCCCGAGGTGTCACCCAGATGCCCCACCACACCCAGCCCAGCCTCGGGCAGGTGGCCCGGCCAACATTACTGCCGACAGCAGCGCTGCACGCACGTGGTTCCAGACGGGACGTACTTCCTCCGGCCCAGCCGCGTCTGCTGGGCAAAGTAGTCATAGCGTTCCGACTTCTTCCACAGGTAGTAGTATTCCACGCACTCGCCCACTGACCGCGTGCGCACCTGCAGAACAGCAGGCCCCCTCTTGGCCCTGCTGCCCAGCCTCAGCCCCACCTCTCTCACCTCCATCTGGGCTCGCACGCCAGCCACTGGCCCCGCAGCCCCATTGGAGCCCCCACCTCCTGGCCTGGGACCCTGCTGTCCCTGTATGGCACTACCATCACAAACATTCAGGGGCCCCAGTCCAGGGTGCACCTCCCACATCCCTGACCCAGGCTCCCAGAAGGGTCTGCGTCCACCTTCGTGACCTGTTCCTATGGATCTGGGCACAGGTGGGAATGGAAAGCCCTGAGTTAGGCTGCCATGGACAGAGCTCCTGGAGAGGGCACCATGTGGGCTAAGGGACAGTAAGTAGACACAGAGCATCACTCACGTCCTGAGACAATCACCTGAGTGTACACCTCAGAGAGTGGGATCCTGTGAAGCCCACACTCTAAGTCACATTTAGGACGTGGCAGGCAAGAGCCAGGGTGCTCTGAGACCGGAGGCAGCACGGCAGTGGCAGCCCCTGCTGCGTGTGGTGCACACCTGGTCAGGGAGGGATCCAGTACCCCCAGGGTGCCCCTGGCAAGTGTCACCTGCGCAAGGCAGTGACACCTGGCCTCTGAGAACTACTCTCCCACCCGGACAGAGATCTGACCACACCCAGAGGGGATCCTTGGGAAGGCCCGGCAAAAAGCGCTTTGCCTGCGTCTAGACAGTGTGCAGACCACAATGTGCTCAGCCAGGAGCCCCTAGGGGGAGAGGCACTGGAAGCCTCAGATTGAAATCTGAGGGTCAAGTCCGCCCCTGGCCCAGCCCTGGCCACACAGTCACCCCGAGTGATGTCCCCATCCATGACCTCCTGTTTCTCAATCTCAGAGGAAGACATCAAGGCCCTACATCAGCTGTCCCAGGTCACAAGCCCAGAGCAAAGGACCAGGCAACCAAAACAGGGGCCACGAGGGTGGGAGTGCTGGAGGCTGAAGGCCAAGATCTGCCAAAACCCTGGTTGAGGTCACCTCAGAAGCCACAAGGCCACCATGCTGCTGCAGGGAGCGCACAGACTCAGAGGATTCAAGTCCAGGAAGGGCAGAAGGACTAGTGCCCTCAGACAAGAGAACCAGGAGACCCTAAGACCCCACAGCTTTGCGCTGAGTGTGGGGACAGCACGGGAACTGAGCCGATGGACGGGCTCCACTCTGAGGATGCGGTACACCAGGGTAGTACCCATGATCACAGCGTGGAATGCGTCAGGCACGGTGTGAGAAATTACCTGCAGTGGGGCCTGGTTCTCTGGGGTAGGAAAGGAAGTTGGCGAAGGCGGCAGAGGAAACCGAAGCAAGACAGATGGGCACGTGGCAGGGGCCTCACCTTGTTGGCCTGGATAAGGTGGAAGTTCTTCCCGTGCACACGGAAGCCATGCTCGAAGTTCCTGCACTCCTCCTCGCTCCAGGCACAGAGCCCATCTGCAATTGGGCGCCAGTCAGCGGAGCAGAGCAGCGCAGGCAGCGTGACAGGGTGGTAGGCGGAGCAGGGCAGCCGGTGGGGCAGCGTGGTCAGCGGGACAGGCCGGGGCAGGTGCCCAGGGCCGCAGCTTACCTCGGATCACCTTCACGTTGAACCTCAGCCTCCTCAGGGCCTCCTCCACATTGAAATTACACTTCACCAGCTCATACAGCGCCTGCGGGGAGTCGCAGCTCACCCTCCCATGCACGGGGGCCGGGCAGGGCGTCCACACCACCTCCCCAGAATGATACAGGGGCATCTGCACCACCACCCTACAAGTGACACAGGTGTCTACACCTCCACCCAAGAGTGACACAAGGGGCATGAACACCATTGCATCCTCTACGACAAGGATTTTAACTAAATTCACAACCACACTGGCCCCCGAGGCCAGCGTCCCTTCCCCGCCCCACACGGGCCCCACCTGCTCACTGTCCTTCACGGCCTCCCCCTCTGGGAGCTGTGAGCCGGCCACCTCCTGCCACCGGCGCTTGGCGGCCCTGTACAGGAACTCTTCCACCTCCCGCTCAGGGAGGGCCCCAGGGTCCCACAGCAGCTGGTCCTCGTTCTCATAGACTGCAGGAGAGGACACAGTCAGGGCCGGCACAGGGTAAGCGCAGCCAGCCCCCAGGCTTATGGGCCAGGCTGGCCAGAACCAGCCACATGCGGCTCAATGCACAGAAAGGTCCGGGGCTGGCATGGGGCATCAGGGTGGCCAGGAGGACGTCAGACCCAGGGTGGTGGGATAACAGAGCCAGGGAAGCGGGAGACACCAGCAGGAGAGACCAGTGCGCCGTAAGAAAGGGTTCCTGGGGTGAGACTGGTTCTGGAATGTGCCCTGCCCCACTAGGGAAGAGAAACAGAAGCTCTAGGTACAGGGAGGGAGAAAGAGCTCAGGGCTACGCCCCTCCACAATCCAGGACAGCTGTGGACCAAAACCTGAACCAAAAACTGAGAACACAGCCAACCAAAGTAGAACAGCAAGAAAGGGTAAGAAGAACTGTTCTCCACTGCAGTCTGGGGCTAGCGCTGCCAAACCCTGAGGGGAGGCCTCTCCACTGTCGAGATCCCTGCAGGACACAGCAAACGGCACAGACATCCTGTGCAGTGACCAGGCCATGCCACAGCCTGCCGGGACAAAGGGGTCCCCAGGGGAGAGCAGGACCATCAGGGGAGAAGAGGGCACCGCGAGTGGCCCAACAGGAACCAGCAAGGAAATATGGGAAAAGGTGAGAGGGAGCAGAAGATCACAGGTACTACAGCACCTGCAGGTGACAACAGGGTCACACGCCAGGGACAGTAGCAGGACAGTGTGGATTAACAGCCATCGGTCAGCTCAAGTCATGGCTCCAGGGTGGCCTCAGAGGAGCCTAGACCAGCATGAGACAAGATCAGCAAAACGAAGAAGCCAAAACAGCAACCCATCAAAACAGAAAGAGAAAGAACCCAGTTTAGGAACTGTGTCAGACGCCCAGCAGCCCAGAACAATGTGACCAGGTCATAGAAGGAGCAGAAATAAAATCTGAAGAGGCAACAGCCAAGAATCCTCCAAAACCGATGAATGAAGTCAAGCACGGTGGTGCGCAGCTGTGATCCCAGTACTCAGGAAGCTGATGCAGGAGGATCACAAGTTCAAGGCCGGCCTGAGCAACTTAGTGAAATCTGTTGCAAAATGAAACAAAAAAGGCTGGGAATGCTGCTCAGTGCTGGAGCAATTATCTAGTATGTGTGAGGTCCTGGGTTTCATTCTTAGAATGGCAAAAAAGAATCACCCACCCACAGATACAAGAAACTCGGGTGGGCTGGGGATTTAGCCAAGTGGTTAGAGTGCTTGCCTAGCAAGCACAAGGCCTTGAGTTCGATCCCCAGCACCAAAAAAAAAAGAAACTCGGGGCATGATGGCGAACCATTAGAGTTTTCAATGATAACGAACAGCCTGCTGTCCGTAGGTTCACCACCACTGACCTCAGGACATACACAAGGAAATATGAAGACAAGAGAAAAGGTGTATCCTCATCAAAATGCTACCAGAAACAGAAAAGGGAAAATGACACACACAAGCAGTGAAAAGGGCACAAGGACTTCAAAGGAAGCCAGAGTCACATCTGATGCTACACAGGAATGAATGGCCAGCAGCAGCAGGGGGACACGGACGGACGACTGCACATGGGAACAGAGGGCTGCTTGCCTACAGCAGGAAAGCGTTCTCAGACAGGGAGAGCGAAGACAGACCAGACCACAGGCTGGAAGAGGCCTCTGCAGCAGACCAGCAGGAGGGGACCCCACAGGGCCTGGCAGCCACAGGTCAGGGTCCCCTCACTGCACACAAATGCTCCCTGGAAGGCAGGACAGCATGCTGGGTTGGGGAACCAGAAGGTGTGTGTTTAGACAAACCACATCCATATGGGAGCCTCCAGAATAAGAATTTAAAGAGTAATAAAAAACTGAAACAACCTGAAACTGGGACAAGACAGAAAAACCCATGGGTCAGGAAAAAAAAAATCACAAGGGGAACCAGAAAATGACAAATGAAATGGAAATGAAGATGGAAGAAAATGGGCTGGGGGTTTAGCTCAGTGGTTAGAGTGCTTGCCTAGCAAGCTCAAGGCCCTGAGTTCAATCCCTGGCACCAAAAAAAAAAAAAAAAAAAAAGATGAAAATGGAAGGAAATAAAGATGAAAGTAAAAATCAGTTACACAGAAATCAGACCAGAGGAAAAACTCAAGAAGCCTAAAGTTAGTTCTCTACAAAGTAATAAAGTTGATGAATCCCAACAAGAATGACCAAAGTAAGCCAGGCATGGTGATGCATTCCTATAATCCCAGAACTCAGGAGGCTGAGGCAGGAGGATTGCTGCCAGTTTGAGGCCAGCCTGGGCTACACAGTAAGACACTGTCTCAAAAAACCAAAACCTAGGGGCTGGGGATTTAGCTCAGTGATTAGAGTGCTTGCCTTGCAAGCACAAGGGCCTGAGTTCGATCCCTAGCACCGCAAAAAAAAAAAAAAAAAACCAAAACCTAGGGGCTGGGGATTTAGCTCAGCAGTTAGAGTGCCTGCCTTGCAAGCACAAGGCCCTGAGTTCGATCCCCGGCACCACAAAAAAAAAACCAAAACAAAAACAAAACTAAACAAAAACCCTAGGCCAGACAGCTTCACTTGCAAACACACTCCACCAGAGTGGCATAATCTTATACCAAACCTTTACAGGCACAAAACAAACTTTAGGCAGCGTCTCCATGGACAGTCATGTACAAACCATCGACATAAGCAAATCAGACTGCAGAAGGCCGTCAGTCATGGCGACATCATACAGCAACACAGCAAGAGAACAGCCAACAAGGGGCTGGGGATTTAGCCCAGTGGTTAGAGTGCTTACCTAGCAAGCGCAAGGCTCTGAGTTCGATCTCCCACACCAAAAAAGAAAAGTAATAAGATACATTTCTATTAGCAAGAACCAAGCAGAGAACAAAGTACTTAAAATATCCTTTCATATTATACAAATAATATGCCTGATGAGATCCAGGAAGCCACCCTGAAGACCACACTGTCAACACTGAAGAGCCAAGTGGGAAAGGAAAGCAGACCAAGGACCTTCAGAAGCACCACGGCCCCTCAGCCCAAAAAGGCTTCCCATGCAGCGCCACTGTGCATCGAGCGCCTGAACCTCCGCTCTACACACACAGCAGTCCCAGGGACACAGGGTCCCTTCACACTTGCCATCCTGTCCCCGTGGAGACAGACAGACACGTTCTGTCAGGAGGCATCAAAGGGCAAGCCCCAAACTGAAGAAACAGCACAGTGTACACAGCCAACCCAAGACAGTGTCCAAAACCCACAACCCAGAGAGGGAGACAACCCAGCTGGACAAAGGGCGGTCCTGCGCAGGATGCCAGAAGAGGGCATCCCAGTGACCTGCAGAAACTACCAACCAAGGACGAGACATTAAAGCCACAAAGGGAGGGCTCGGACCAACAAGACAGATGACATCTGGGCTGACAGGACATGGGGACAGGCGTGTCCTACAAGCGCTGCAGGAACTCGGCAGAGCCTGCCCACTGTGAGGTGCCAGCTCTCACCAGGCACTGGCACACACTTCCACACACACCTGGGGGCCTTGTGACACCAAGCACAGACAAGTACTTGCTGCGAGAGCACAACAGGACACACTCCACGTGGACAGACAGGCTCATAGGCGGCTCTGCCACACGATCAGGAGGCCCTGGATATCCCTACCACAAGCAAGAAGCGCCCAGAAAATGAGCCCTGCAGACAAGCTCAGGCCACACTGCAGGCACAACGGAAGTGGCACACAGTGCCCTTTTCACAGGGAATCCCTGGGTCCCCTCTGGCCCTGCGTGAGATCTTCCTGGGCCATGACTGAGTCCACAAACCCCATGCGGCCATATTTGAGTCCAAAGCACTGAGAGGCCCCGTCTCCCTCAGCACACAGCACCAGGTATCTGTCCCCTCCCTCCCCAATCCCTGCTGCCAAGTGACAGGAGAAACATGTCCTGAGAGCCAAGAGCAGCCCGGGCCTGTGGGGCTCCAGGGCAAGAAGACAAGAGTCAGGCAACAGCCAAGTGACCCCACACCTCAACACAAGAGGGAGAAAGACAGACACACACCACATCCAGGAGCAGCAAATACCCTGCGGGGGAACTGAGCAGGACACGGGGCCCAGGAACGACAGGGCAAAGTCTCAGCCAGGACATCTGCCTATGGGCTGAGCGAGGAGAGTCCAGGCCCAGGGGGAAAGAGCCACCAGTGGGGACCAGGGCAGAGGAGGGAGAGCCACAGGCAGGAGGGTGGCTGGAGCAGGGGACAATGTGCAGTGTGCCAGAAAGAACAGAGTGGTGTGGATGGAGGCCAGTCAGGGACGGGATCACAGATCAGAAGGGAGCCTCCCAGGATCCAGCCCCCAAGCTCAGCCTCCGGCAGCTCTGCTGCTCCCAGCCACTTACTTTTCTCGCCGTGCCGGCCCAGGCGTAGGCTGCTCAGGTCAGCTTGGAACTGAGGCCCCACCATGATCTCCTGCAGAGGCAAGGCCAGGGTCAGGGCACGTGGGCGTGTCCAGCCAGCACTGAGGTGGTCCCGAGCAGAGGGCCACCACACGACCTGCCCACAGGACCTGCCTGTTGACACCCAGTTCTAAGGTTTCAGGAGGGAGGCAGAGGCCTAAATGTGGGCGGATGCCAGGTTACAGCGCCTGACAAGAACAGACCCCAGGGAAGCAACAGGGGCCTGGCCCAGGTCACCGCTTCCTCAGAGAAGGGGCACAGACCCACCAAAGGCTCCAGGGTGCCAGCTGAGCTGCCAGAGATTGGGATGCCCAAGCCACGCACCTTCTTACACTTGTTGGCAGGAAGAGAGTCCTCCTCGGTGTCAGAGGAGGCCGAGGAGCCCGGCTCTTTGTCCTCGTCAGCCAGGAAACGGGCTTTGGGAAGAGGGAGGTGTGAGGTGCATCTGCTGCAAGGGCCCAGCCCTGCTCCCTGCTGCAGTGCATCAGCCCTTTCTTCTGATGACACCTCCCACCATTGTGACCCGTTCCTTGGGCACAGGCCCAAGACCACCAGTGAGGAAGGGGCCTCTCCATCTCTGCTGCCAGGCAACAGGGGTATCTGGAGGGTCTGGGAAGACTGTCCCTGGGCCTGCTTCCAGAACCAACACGCCCCCTCTATGCTCAGACCAAGCCCACCGTGAGGTCCCAGCCCACAGGCCAGCATAGAGGAAAGCTCAGCCAGCCAGGGCCCATATCCACCCATGTCTGCCCACACCAGCCTGAGACCCGAGTGGGCACCAGGAAGAAGATGGGGCACCTACGTCCACTCTGGCTGGGGAAAAGGTCAGAGGCCTCGTGAGAGGTGACAGATGGGGTGAGGTCATCAGCAGAGGACTGCGTCTCTTCCTCCTCTTCCCCCGAGAGCAAATCCTTTGCTATTTGTTCCTTGTAACAAGAAAGCAAAGGAAATGCTGCAGTTCACTTTGTTTTACTGATCTCAAAAGGACACCAAAGAAAATGATTGTAGACCCTCATCAGCAGCCCCCAGAGGCTCCCTGGGCTGTCAGTCCCTCTGCCAACCAGCATAGCCGGGGACAAGCAGCAGTGAGCCCACAACCATCCACCCACCCATGGAGTGCCCAGCTCCCTCCACTGTGTCTTTGGGGCTGAGTGAGTCCTCATACAGAGCCCACCTGACCTCTGGGTGCTTCTTCTTCCCGGCTACATTTCCCAGGGCAGCCTCCAAGTCTGCCCCTCCATCCGCCCATACCAGGATGTCGACCAGCCCATCCCACAGCACCCCTCATCCCGGGTTCACACTTGCTGACCATGCCCCCCTCACTCGAGGCCCTGATGCGCCTCCGCCCAGGGGTGGCCAAGGCCTTGCATGAATCCCACACGATGGCCCTTTGCTGAGGCAGCCGCAGGACAGACTGATGCTCACCTTGTCCAGGGTCATGTCCGGGAGGGCAGGGGCTGTGTCGCCACCCTCGCTCTCACGTTCCGAGATGGGGTCTGACGTCTCGTAGCCATAGAGTGCGAGCAGCTCATCCAGGGGCATGTCACTGCTCTGGACAGGAGGAGATGAGGCCCTGTTGGGAGGGGCTGCCCTGGGCCCAGGCCCCTCATCCTCTTGAGCCTCACTGCCCACAAGCAGGAGTGCCTGTCAGCCCTGCACACATCCCCACATGGCAGTGCTGCCCAGCCAGCCCTGGGCCAGACACTGTTCGGAGCCCTCTGCAGTCCAGGATGGGCATAGAGGGGACATCTAAACCCAGAGGCCACCAGCTGGGGCAGGTGCACCTGGAGTCAAACCTCCCCAGGCACAGTGTGCTGTGCAGGGCTGACTCCAGAAACATAGGGTGGCCTGTCACCTGGCACATGCCCACCGCAACTCAGGGCTGCAAACAGAACGTAAAGAGACAGATCTGAAAATGGATTTGGTAAAATCCACCCACACTCAATTTAAAAGAAAAACCTCAGAACACTAAGTAAACAGATGGGTACTTCGCCACAGTAATGGTCACGCAGGCAGCCCCACTGGGCCTGGAGAGGCCAGAGCATCACAGGCAGCAGCAGGTCACAGGCTTGGGCAGGAGGCAGGGTGAGACCTGGGCTGCTGGGGAAGAGGGGACACACACAGCCACCTCCAGAGGCTGCTGCACCTGCCGTACTCCATCTTTGCCCCTGTGAGTCAATTTCCTGTGTGCCCCCTATGTCAGCACCCCACCCCAACTCCTGCCTTGACTCATCCCAGGGACTTCAGGTCCACAGGAAAACTACCAGCCTCCTCCCAGCCCTCCTCCCCTATCTAAACTATCCCCTCATGGGACCCAGGGAAGGGACAATCAGTGTGCTGATCCAGTCCCAGCGCCATGTGTGCTGGGAGAATGGAAAGTGGCCTAAGACCCTGGGGGGTCCCCAGGCCTCCCTTGCAATGGCACCAAGACACTACCTGCACCCTCTGCTGCAATGACACTTGCGCCCCTAGGCACAGCACAGCACACCAGTCATCTCTGCGGTGCCCCTTACAGATAAGGACTTTGGGAAATCGCTCCAGAGCAGAGCTTTTACTCTGCTGTGTGGAAAACAGGAGGCACGTGTGCCACCTGCTGGACACCAGGTGAGGTGGCCACTCAAAGGGCACACATGTGGAGGGGGGAGGAGCCACCCACCCATGTCTACTCCAAACAGTGCTGCACACACCAGCCACCCCACCACACTGCAGAGATGCTGCCTCCAACCAGGGACAACTCACCACACTTGCTACCACATCAAGACTCGAGCTTTCAAGTCACAAGCTGTAGGAAACTTGGATCTGACCACCCAAACTTGATAAATCCTCAATACTGAGAAAACTTCTGATGAGACTGGTGGGAACACCCTACCCCACTAGACAGCCTGCAGTTGGAGATATGGTCTGCACAGAAGGGATTAGGGTGCAAGACACGAGGGCATGAGGGCCTTACTCCAACACGGTTAGTGTCCTCCTATGATGCCAGGGACCTCAGTCACTGGCTGAAGAAGGCAGCAAAAGCCTCCCCAGGAACCCATACGGCTGGCTGCATGTTGGACTTTTCAGCCCCCTGAACTGTGAGAAAAATTAAAGGTCTCTGGTTGGAGCACCCCAGTCTCAGGAGTTGGATTATGGCAGCCCTGGCAGACTCGTCGCTCACGAAGTTTTAGCCTTTCACTGGAAGAGCTGCACGTCAGGTGCGAAGGCACTGCCAGCTACGCCCTGGGCAGAGTGATGGGGTCCCATGTGGCTACAGCTCAGTTGCCAGCACCAGAACTGAGGACAGCAGGTCCCCAGGCACGGCCTCAGACCCCATCACTCTTTGTAGAACTACCAACTGCTGGCTTTTGGGGGAGGCTGGAGGGCCACACACAACTCCCTGAAAAGGCACCAAGTCTGTAGGGCTGATGACACCTCCAGCAGAAGGGGGGACTCCCCAACCAGAAGCCTGCACGGAGGCACCTGCCGCACCCAGAGATGTGGGGCCCTCCAACAATCCCCTCCACTTCCTCCTTCCTCCTGTTCTGAGACATGGAATAATTCTTTCATCTTCAAAAAATGTATCATTTCTATTATTATGTACTTGGTTTATTTCTGCTTTTGTTTCTGTGGTGCTAGGAAGGGAACCCAAGACCTCGCACACGCTAGGCAAGCACTCCCCACTGAGCTGCTCCCCAGTCCTATTGTCCATAGCTTAACCAATCTGTAAATGTGTATTCATGCCTCACTTTGACTTGCTATGCAGCAGAAGGCATCAGCTCCCAGCAGAGCTCCCAGCTCTCTGCAAACAGGTCCTGAGCCCAAGAGGAGAGCCCTGTCACCCCAACCCACACACCTGTGAGATAAAGTCCTTGCCCAGCTCCTCTGCGGGCTTGTCCGGGCCCCTCGAGGCTGTCGCGCACTCCTCCCGAAGGCTGTAGTTCTGCGACAGAATCTCAGCGAGGCTGAACTGGTGGTCCGCAGAGCCCATGGACACCACTGTGGAGGAGAGCCCCGCCTGGGTGAGGGGAGCGCCTGCCTCGCCTGGCCCCAGCCACCAAGCAGAGACAGGGACATCTAGGGAGGGGAGGCAATGGTGACCCTGCTGTCCTCGAGGCCGAAGCCCATGGCTTACACAAAGTGGTGCCTCAGCAGGGCCAGCCTCCCATATGGGGAACCAGGAGAACCCACGGTAATGGGTTGCCGAGGATGGAGTCCGGTAGGACACTCGTGCCATCGTGGGGATGTGGAGGCATGTGCTTCTTTCTGGGGGACACTTGGTCTTCCTCACACAGGGAAGCTGGATGGGCGGCACCAGTCAGGCAAGGGAGCAGCAGCAGAGACGCAGGCACTGAGCTGGGCCTGGCTCCGCAGCTCCGGGCAAAGGGCGGCAAGGCCCTCATGCCTGACACACAGCCACACTGTGCAGATCACAGCACAGCGGCAAGAAGCCCATGACAGGCACAGCCCACAGCAAGGGGGCTGCCAGCAGAGTGCAGGTACTCACGGCTGTCTATCCATGGCTGGTCTTCATAAGTCAAAGGTAAAAACATGCAACAGAAGGAGGAACTAGCCAGGGCTCCAGCAACCCCAGCCAGGGCTGGGGGCCAGGGAGGGGCCTCGGGCAGGGTGACCACTCGGCCAGCCCACTCAGCCTGCCTGTGCTGTCAGGCAGGTACAGCACAGGGGTGCGGTCCTCCTGCAGGGTGGGGCAGAGACCAAGGCACCCGGGAGTAATGGCCCATGCCTGTCTATGGCAGATCTCATCACACAAACTGCCCTACTGCAACAAGTCTTCCTCATGGTCCTTCGGGAGGGGCTGGGGACTTGGTCCCCATCAGGCAGGCAACCAGCTAAGGAGAGCTGCAGGGATGCAGGGTGTGTCCATCTAGCCCACGCCCCTTGACATCCCTGAGACCCACTCTCTGGTCCTCATTGGGACAGAGAACAGGGATGGTCTAGACCACTCTGCCTGCCGAGGCAGAAGGGGGCCCATCCCGGGCTCCAGGAGCTGAGGCACCTGCCCCTGCTCAGCCAGGCCACGCAGGTTCTGCCTCACAGGTACAAAGGCCATGGGGGATCAGGGCAGGAGGGCAGGGGGTGAGGAAGGCACCTGCCGTCGTCTGCAAGCTGGGCTCCCGGGGGCACAGACTGTGAGCAAGGCAGGAGGCCACGCGAGGACTCTGCCTCCCCAGCGAGGAGGCCTGTGGAGCAAGAGAAGCAGGGTTAGCTCAGCAGCCTGGACCGCTGCTGGACCACTGGAGTGGCACCCAGGAGAGCACGGGCCAGAGCACGGGCTAGAGCCTGGCTCCTGAGTGACCTTGGCGACGGCTTCTTCTCTGCCCCTAAGGGCTAGAGGGGTAGCACTGAGAGCAGGACAAGCAGACAGCCACCGACACATGCCTCCCACAAAAGCCGCTCACACCCAGGGCACCGTGCATCATGTGTGTGAACTGCCAACTGCCCATGAACAAGCCCTCAGTCAAAACCCAAGTCCCAGAGCAGGTGGCCCCTGAGGACATGGTGCTCAGCAAGAAGCCAGACACAGTGGGACACACAGTGTGTGACAACACTGACCGGAAAAATGTTCCGGGACCAAAGAGGTGATGGCTGAACAAGCCTGTGAATGTACTGAAAATCATTATTTCCACACTTAACACAGCTACATTTTACGACATATAAACCTGTGCTGCGTAACTAGGAAGAGATGAGACTCTAAACCTGCAAAGCCACTGTGCTGCTCAGGGGTCAAAGGCAGTGTGTCCCCTCGTACCTCGGACACAGGCATGCCGTCTGCCCTCACCACTGTCCTGCCACACAGTGCAGAGTGCCGGGTCGGGGTGCGGAATACACTGGGTCGGCAAGAACTACAGCTAGCTCTTTCTGCCGGTGCCATTATCTTCCACGTGTACAGTAAAATCCTAATGAAAAACTATTCAAACTAATACATAAAGTTAGCGAGGTTGCAGAATAATATAAGATCAGTATATGGAAATGTTTTACTTCTAAATACTAGCAATGAATGGGGAATCAAAAAAAAAAGAAAATGACTTCATTCACAATTGAGTCGAAAGATGTGTGAAGCATATACTCCTTTTTTTTTTTTTTTGGCGCTGGGAATCAAACTCAAGCCTTGCACTTGCAAGGCAAGCACTCTAACCGCTGAGCTAAATCCCCAGCCCTAGCATATACTCCTTAAAACAAAGCAGTGTTGAGAAAAATTGAAGACCTACACAAACGAAGACACTCCATGCTTCCATGCTTATGGCTGAGAAAACAGCACTAAGAGGGACCTCACGCGGTGACCCAGAGGCAAAGCCACCTCGATCAGAATCCCAGGACTGCAGACACCCACAAGCAGATTCCCGAATGCACAGGGAAACCCAGGGCACCCAGAGTAGCCAAAACAATCTTGAAACAAGACACTCCAGATTTCAATGCGTACCACAAAGCCGCAGTGATCAGAGCAGTGTGGCACTGGCCTAAGGACAGGCATGCTGACCAGTGGAACAGAACTGAGAATTCAGAAGCCAACTGAACTTCGAGGACAGCATCAAGAGAGCACAGTGGGGAACAGACAGGCTTTTACCAAACGGTGCCCAGGCAACCGGATAACCACACACAGAGAACAAATATGGACCCCATCACACACCATATAAAGGAATTAACTCTCAACAGAAAGACCTTGACCAAAACGCTAAAAGGATAAAACTCTTAGAAAAGGATTTAGCTAGGTGTGGTGGTGCATGCCTGTAATGTAATCC
>PVJO010025750.1:0-22177 GCA_004026905.1 Hystrix cristata
GTAGATGGGTAATGCTATAAAACAAAGTAAGCTAGTTGTAAATTTTAAGCACATAAATATGTTTTTATAAATTCATTGCAATCATATGTGGTTTCCGACATTTACTTGTATGTTATACATAATAAAAGAAATAGGAATAGAAAGATGGCTTATTAATTTCTTATAACTAGGTCCACTGATTGTTACTATTGATTTTGACTTTAGTAGCATATAATATGCAATATTAGTATCTGATACATTTATATGTTGTCATTGATTTTGACTATATAACGTAGGAAGGATTGTTTTAATGATGCTATTGATTTTTAAGATATTTATTATTAATATTTATTAACTTTTCACATTGCCGTGCTGTCTTTCCTGAAATCTGGCAATAGCTGCTGAAGGGGAGACACTGCACAGATGGCCACAAAACTGATCAGAACTTTAAGCACCTCAACTTTTGACCCGGCCGAAGATTCCCTTTTGCTGTCGGATGTCAGTGCCATAGGCTCAAGGTTTTATTAGTTCACATTTTGGAAAGCATAAATGAAAGTGTTTAAATTCATTGAAGTTGGAAAATGCTAATTTACAGGACATGTATAGACGTCTTGCTTTTGAGGGTAATAAGAATGATTTCCCCTTTTCACTTTGGCTTCACGGAGTAAAATCGCATTTGAACAAAATTAAAAGAGTTTTGGGAGCTTTTTCAGCGTTGTTTCTAGATGTGCCCTTGTTATTGAATCACAATAAGAAACCCTGTTAGTTCTCTGCTACTGCGCAAATTGCTTTCCACAATTATGCTTTATGTTTTAATGGGGAGAGCTTCACATTAGGAGAGTTATTCCACACCAGCATTGCCTCTTGATGTGGCACAGAACAGCGCCCTGCCTGCTTTACAAAATCCATGCCTCCCATGCTGCTGCTCAGAAAAATATATAAATAAATGCTTGCCAATCTTGCTTCTCAGAGAGTTTTAATTGAAGATAATGAAACATCCCTAGCTCCACAATGAGAGTGTGATGACCACAAAGCCCTTTAAAAATGCTAATAGGCAGAAGACATTTATGGAAGTTTTGTGAGATTACACAGCATGGTAATGGTGTAGGTAGATGACAGTTTGTCAAATGTGGCTGCAACGATCTTGAACAAAGGACATCAGATACTATTGAATTAGGACCATAGTCACTACACATCCTGCCCTTCCCACTACCAGGAGTTTGCATGCTGTTTGGAAAACGAATTTCAGAGGAAGGACCAGAGTTAGAGTCAGAACTGTCAATTACACCTTGTTAAGTGATTCTTGTCCCTACTTCCTCTCTGAGTCAGTCAGCTTTTCATCTGTGGGACAAAAATTCGCTACACACACATCTTAAAGGAGAAGAGAGTTTCTCGGGTCACGGTTTCAGCAGATTCACCCCATGGCTATCTGGATCCCAGGCAGAAACATCATGGTGGAAGGGCATGACAGGAAAGCCACTCCAACCACACAGCGAGAGAGCAGAGAGAGGAGAGGTCCAGAGAGAGAAGCAGTCAGGGCTAAAAATGCACCACTCTGGGTCTTGTCGCAGCGAACCGCCCTCCCGAGACCCTCCTCTTGAAAGCACATTTAGCCACGAACTCATCAGTGCGTTATTAGCCGCGCGGTGATCCAATCATCTTCTGAAAGCCCCGCCTCTGTGCACAGAAGATTTGGGGGGACATTTTAGACCTCAAGAGTAGCACCATAGCACTCACTATGTTTCAGCTGTATTTTACCCACAGAGCTCTTATTTTACTTTCAACCATAGTGAAAACTTGAACAGCCCTGTGTACTTTAATTTAGCAAACTGCCCACCCTAGTGGGTTGCCTCAGCTGTGGGACAGGAAACCAGAAGTGCAAAAGCAGGGAGCTGCTTCAGGAAAACAAGAAATCACTTTGACAGAACCTAGACTCTAGAGTGGGTTGCTGAGCGTGTGTGTGTGTGTGTGTGTGTGTGTGTGTGTGTGTGTGTTTGTGTGTGTTTGTGTGTGTTTGTTAGGGAGTGTGTCTCTCCCCGCCCCCCGCCTTCCAAGGTCGATCTTCTATATTTGATATGGAGTATATCTTACCTGACAGCACAGGAAGAAATGTGGGCAGCCCAAGTTAATGCATTTGGGGTCAAAATGGACTTGAAATTGAAGGGAATCAGCCCTCTTGGGATCTTCGGCTAACATTCACCACTTTAAAAGGAATCTTGACTAAAGGGCCACTGCGATGGTGAATGCCAAGAGCGATGAGAGGCAAGGCCGGGCCCCTTCCCGTCGCTTATTACACAAAGGGAACGTCTTGATTTCTTTAGAGGAGGCTGCGGAACGAAGGTGCGGTTGAGAGTGGTTTTCTGTTTCGTTTTTTCTAACGGGGATTTATGAGCGGGATAATTTCATTTCTAAGATGAAAGTGTTGGTCTCCGGGGTTTGAGATGACCAGTGTCTTTCTTCAGCTTCGTCACCTGCAGGCAACATAAGCAACATACGCCAAGGTGCCAGGAACTGCTTTTCTGCCCCTCAGGGAGGTCGTGCGTGTTTGTGTGTGTGTTTGCGTAAGAGCAGCCAGTCGTGAACCGTCTCCACTTCTCAACAACACCAGTAATTTTTAGGATAAACAGCCCAAAGGAGGTGAAGAAATCTTGAGCTTATTAACTGAGAACTTAAATCATGTGTTAGTGACTGATTTCAGTTTCCATTTTGCCTCTTTTCTGACTAAATTCCTAAACATTTTTGTTGTTGTTGTTGTTGTTTCGTAGGTTTGTATTTTAAAATGATTTGAAATATTCTGGAACATTTAAATTTGAACTTTAGGTTTAATCCCTAAAATTTTGTTGAAAATTATTTTCCTGGAGGAGTTTACTCAATTGGATACTTTTCTTTACTAGTTCATGTATTATTAAATATTTTCCAAATACACTTTTATTTCTATCTCATAGCAAATCGGAATGAGAAATATTCAAGTATCTTTCAATTTCATGATGAAAAGTTTGTTATTTCAAAGTATCTTATATAGGTACATAAAATGTTACAAATCATAGTCACATAAATGTTGCTATATCCTTCACTGAAAACAAAAATTCACAAATAGATTTTTGTTAGTTTATCTACATTCAGTAAGATATAACTATGTTTTAAGATTGACTTCAAAAACATATTTCCATGAAATCAAGTCAGAATAAATAATCAAAAGATTGGAATTACTAAATTTCATTTGAAGATTTTACTGAATAATGAGTTATTGAGTTTTAAAAAGTTCTTTGTTGGTGTGTGTTTTAAATTGACTTCGAAAGAGGCAGTGTTATTTTTTCCTGAATTTTATGCTGCATGTACAAGAATGTTACATAAAATTAAGATCCCTGATAGTGCCAGGTATTAAATGTTGCCAGAGATCCAATTTAAGGACATTTAGGAAAACAGATTCCCCTGAGGGGCTGAGCAGATGAATTCTGTCAGATGTACTTAGAACCAAATGAATTACTCAGATATTCCCTCAGAATGTTCTAGAAATCCTGAATGTGCTTAACGTGACTAGGATTTCCTATTTATTTCTATGAAGTCCTTGAAAATTAGTTTATACCATTCTTACAACAAATCATGCAGCATAATTTTTCCTTTAATGAGCCTGAGACTATACAAACAAGGAGTTGGGGTGCAGATCATTGATAGAGTGCATTCTCAGCATACTTGAAGCACTAGGGGCATATCCAGCACAAACAAAAGAAAAAGATTATATGAACAATTGCATATAGACAAAAATTAAAATCTTTTTTGGGAATGGATCTAAACGGAATTTTCCCCTAACACCTATTTTATTTCCCATTTCATTGATAAATTAGCTGTAAAACATTTGATATAAAATACAGTGGAATATTACTACATGGTCATACTTCTTTTTCAACATATAACATCTTCAATTATCTTACAGCAACTAAGCTCAAAGATTCTCTCACTTGTGTCTAAATGTGAATGGGACAGTGATTGCTAAATAATATTTTCAGTGTTATATGGAAAGAGACATATTATGCATGTAAGGATAAAAGTCTCGTAGATTCTGTAGTGTCCCACCCTTTCTTCTGAACAATTTAGGATTCAGGTTGCAAACCAATAACTTCTGCGTGCCACTTCTGTAGGAGCAGTTTTCTATTCTGTCCTTGTATATTGACAAGAGAGAAGGATGGATCTATTCATTTTTTAAGATGAGCAAATATATATTATATTTGTGAGTAGAAGGAAGGAGGGGAAAATTTATTTTCCCATGTCTCTAGATAAACAGTGAACTGATAACAAAACAAAAGCAAATATGCCTTGAATACTAACTATGTAGAGGTATTCTGTAGTGCAACTAGATGCTAAGGAAAAAAATTGTGAAGATCATGTTTTGATCATGGAGAAATGATGAACTGGGGGCATAGGTTAGGGAGTGACATTCATTGCAATGTGTGACGACATGGCCTTCTCACACCGACTGCCATCTGGTCCCTTATCTTTGAAGTTGGTACCAAAACTTTGAGTGAAAAAAACTTTATTTCCCTCAGAAAGACTGTCCCCCTCTTCAGTGCATTCTTTATTCTGTTGGTTTGAATCTCTCGTGTTCACTGTTGGAGATAACTATCCATCTATCCATCTATCTATCTATCCATCTATCTATCTATCTATCTATCTATATCAGTCACTTTTCATTGCTTCCGCCCATTATTTGAGATACACAATCGCTAGGAATAGAAATTTTGCACTAAGAGAAAAATTCTTGCTTTTATGGTGGAGTAATGGATGAAGAAGGGGCCCCAGGCCAGGAGTACTCTGTCCAGCGATACTCTGCCTTGAACTTCAGCTCAGTGGAAAAATGACAATTTAAATTTTATTAGTGACAATTAAAATTCATATTGGGAAATAAAACAATATTTTTAGTTTCAAAAACAGGTCAGTTTTTTGAATCCAACTCATTATTGTCTTCCAGTTTAGAGTTCTATCAAGAATATTAAATATATTTTTAGCTTGTAGATGAATTTTTGTATGCATTATTGTTACACTTAGTCCTCCATGCAACCTTAGGAGTAGCCATTGTGTACCACTTAATAAATAAAGAAACCAATTTAAGAGCTACTCTGTGCCTTGTATAAATTTGTATCTTGGTGAGCTACAGAACACGAGGGATGGGCCTACTTCTCTCAAATTCTAAACTTTGTGGATGTGAATCCCTAGACTATATCTATTTTCTCCAGACTAGCCATCTTTCATGTATGAAGTGAGAACATAAAAGAACAATAAATAATTTTGTTCCAGTCTTTGTCAAAGCCATAAAGACTTCTGTAACTGTCACATTCTTTAATTTCTTTGGCGGATGGCTCTTTGATTTTGTAACTGCTTTCTTTACGCTTAGATGTCTAATAGTGTAATCAATATAGACAAGGCTGCTCGGTATAAAGCAGTAAGCAGTTAAAGATTCTTTGAGAAACTCCAGTGTGTCCCTTCACAGCCTTCCAGGCCCAAAAGTGAAATATTTTCACTGAATATAGAAAACGTTGGTAAAAGGATTGTCTTACTTATCTGTCAGAACAGGGAATTTTTTTGGGGAGGGGAATTTTATTTTAACTAGCTGTTTTAGACTTAGGTGGATTCGTGTGTCCGAGGAAGGAAGAGACACTCAGTTTGTTCTGTAGAGAAGACAAAGTGCCCTGTCTGAGGATGCAGGATACAAGTACTGACAAAAGTGGAGAGAAGCTTTGGTCAAAGGGGCAGCAAGATTACATAGTCAAGAATGGAAGGGTTAGAAATCACCTGTGTCGTTCATCATGTCACCTATTTTGCAGCAGATGTTACACAAGGGGGAAAATGCCTGAGGAGTTCCAAGTATTTTGAAGAATGAGGAACGTGAATAAGCTCCAGCGTCCTTAGCATAATCCACCCTTAACCAGATATGTGACTGCACCCACAATCTTCCACAGCAGGCTTTCCCTGCATGGATCACAGATTCTCTGACAGAATTCAGTGTTACCCCTTCTGTGTGCATGTATGAATGGCTTACACTTCTACCTGTCCATGCTGTTTTCTCAGTGAACTAATACTTCTCATTTCTTAAGATACATGTCACAGGATTTGTCTACTCAGTATCGCCTCGAAGCATTAATGTCTATGACTTTATGCATGCCGAATTAATAGATGGCTGAACAAATCTGTTCAATCACTTATTAAAATATAGTTATATAATTCTTATAGTTATTTAGGTGTGAATTTATTTAGAATTTGTTTTAATATGCTTATTTAATTCTATAGTACTCTTGATTTTATACTATAGGAAAAATAGTTTGACCAAGTTAAGAAATCTGGCTTTTTGATTTTTAAACAACAGGAATTATGTGCTATATCAAATTGTTTTTAGTTAAACTTGTAACTGAGTAACAATCTTTTAGAGTTTTTTTTTTTCATTTTGTAAAAATGATTTGATTTTAGGTTTGTGTTAAAATAATTAACTTCTGAAACATTTAATTTATCTTACAACTTTAAGATAATGGGAACAAGATCATACTTTATATTTGATTTAAATTACTTTTAAGACAATTCCAAAAAGCTTTTAAGTGTTTTCTATTTATAGTACTAAATCACATTTTATTGGCAAAAAATGCAATTACGTCTGCATCCTATAGAATATTTTGTCATAAAACCATATTTGATAACAAAAACTCACATTAAAATATATTTATATTCCCTATATTCATCATCTTGGGGGGAAAACAGGAATACCTCCCTAGTACATAAAGAAGTGAGTACTGAAAACTGTGCAAATCTGAGATGCTGTGTTCATCCTGAGTCTCCCCATTGCTCTCATTTATTTACAGCCTTTATGTGCCAGCACTTCTCTATGTCCTCAACCCAGACAAGATCATTTTAACCCGAAGAGGTCAAGTACTCTCACACCTTCATACTCTACATGTATGAAAATGAGTTTCAAGTGTATGTGCTTGAATTTCAATATGTGCCCCATTTAGTTCACATCTCACAACTTTAATCATTGTGCAACATTGTCCTTTTAGAGTTAAAATATTGAGGTTTACAAATGCAAATAATTTTAGTACATTTATTATTAAAGTGTAATATATTCATTAATTCAAATTCGAAAGTGAAGTGGATAGACATATTGATAGATAGATAGATATACACAGTGATTTTTCATCCCAAATTTGCAATGATGCTAGGACATTTTTTGTCTGTTTTCATTTTTTCTTTTGTAAGATAGAACTACAAGGCCAGTCATGGTAATAAATGCCTATACCTCAGCCATTTGGGTGGATGAGAAAAGGCGATCATAAGTAATTGGGCAAGTTAGTGAAAACCAATTTCAAAATATGTAAAATAAAAAAGACTGGATATGTAGCTTGGTAGCAGAGTGATATGGGCCCAATTCCCAGTACTCCTTGACAAAAATTACTTTCTTGCTTTGTGTGGAGTAAAGAACACTCTCATGGACTACTGGGTTGAGTTGATACAACCTTTCAGAACATCACTTTGACAACATTTTAAGTGTTATCTCATTTATTGGTTAATGTCAGCTTCTAACAATTTAATGTATAGGGACAACCAGAAAAAAATTTACAAATTGAGTGAATAGTTTCCACACCATAAACAGATGGCCATCCTTTGGAATAGAAAAATAATTTTAAAAGTTTGAAAAATATATTTACTGCAGATATTTTATTGTATTTACTGACACAACTCCTGGGGGTCTTGGGTGGTCCTGTCGCCCCTGTTGGGAGTGCCGGGCACCGACGTTGTACCCAGCCCGGACCGGACTCCCGTTCTGACGCAGAAGGTTGAAGGAGAGTCAGATTGAAACCAAAATGCCAAAGAGGAAGTAACATTTAATGAAGCAGTAGCAAGTACAAAGCTGCTTTCTCTCAGTGAGAGGAGCAGGGGTGCCTGACACTGAGCCACTGTGGGGCACAGGCCCGTGACACAGCTTTGATAGGTCTTGACTAGGGGTCCACCCTGACTTTCTCAGCTGAGGGTGTCACTATTTGCTTGGTCAATTGGATCGTTACTAGGGAACATGGAGAAGGGTCTCTGGGGACTTTCCACTAGGCTCTGGGGTCAAGCTTTCCTTTTTTATCTTCTATAAAGGCAGTCTTGAAAGGTATAATGTAGAGAGGAAATGTGACCATGGGCTGTCATTCTCGCTGGCAACGTGAACCACAAGTGACTGTAGACTGCCATCCTCGCTGGCAGCAGTAACCGCAGGATCTGCTGCAACCTGTTTTTGCTCTTAATAAAATGCCCTATCTCTCCTCTCGTGGTGGGGGGTACTCTTGTCCTAGCCTGCCTAACATCCCCCCTGCCCCTATATTACCAAAACTATTTCCTACTCTGAGCATAGTTAATATCCTCTAAACCCATAATGTTTCACAAAAGTCCAAGAAAGACCTTAATGAGTATGTGGATAATTAAGTGAGTGATATCTCATGATATCTCATGGAATTTCAGTGAGTCCCTTTTTTTTGTTGTTCTGTTTTGTTTGTTTTTATTTATTTATTTTTTCTGGTGTTTGAGACAGGGTCTCACTATGTAGTTCAGGGCTTGAACTCACTATGTAGTCCAGGTTGGCCTCAAACTCGTAGTGATCGTCCTGCCTCAGCCACTCAAGTGCTGGGATTACAAGTGTGTGCCACCATGCCCAATTTAGTGAGTCTGCTCTTTTTAAAAGCTCTTTGGGACCAGTGAAGAGAAGATAAACATCTAGAGGAGTGTAATTTTGGGCTCTAGTCTGAAGTTAGCCAGAGAAGGGAAAAGAGTTCACATTTTCCAAGGCAGAAAATTGAGACCGACTGAACCCACAATGATGGAAGAAAGCTTTGCCATTCAGGATACAGTAAATATTTTGGGGTTCCCGAAGTATCCCAGGAAAGCATGATATAGCTGGAGTTAAGTCATTCCTTTCTTTCACCGTCAGGAGTGATGTATACTATTCCATATTATTAGCATTTTATTACTGGAATTAAGAATTGACAGATTAGGGGCTGGGGATTTAGCTCAGTGGTTAGAGTGCTTGCCTAGCAAGCACAAGGTCCTGAGTTCGATCCCCAGCACCAAAATAATAATAATAATAATAATTAATAATAATGAAAGAATTGATAGATTGAGGCTTATTAAACTAGTTTTTTTAAAATCTATCTGTGAGCATTAATCCTGATGTTTCAACTTTATTGCATTGAGAAATGCCTTGTAGTTTAGTAAAGCTGGCTCCTAGGTGTGTCTGGGTGACTCACAGAGGAGGTTCGAACTTGGATACTACATGTGGCCCGTTCTCCCGGGTCACTGTCCTCCTCTTGGCTTCTTTGCCTTCATGAACCAAGCACCTTTGCCCTCCCATCGCCTTCTGCCATGATGTCTCTCACCTGGAATTGGCTGACTGTGGACTAGCACTTCACAAACTGAGAGCTCAACTCAGCCTCCCCTCCTTTAATTTGTGAATGTTGGGCATCGTGTCTCAGGATGAGAAAGCTGACTCATACACAGTCCAAACCATCCATCTGTCATCTGAAAAACTAGGAATTGTTAAAGGTTAGAGAGAAAAATCTAGATAATATTTTTAGAGAAGAGCATATAAAAGCCAGCCCTCAGCAGGCTGCATATCTGGGTGCATGCTTGGCAGGGTGGTAGGTAGATGGATTTCCTCTGGTTTTCATAGCCTCACAGAACAGGGGAGTTCTGAGATTGCACCCCAATGGCTGTGATCCACCTCTGTGTCATTATTTCCTAAATGCAGAAATCGAAGCTAACTTTAATTGTTTCAAAATCCATATTCACATCCAATAGAAAGGTAACTCTAATTTACAGTCTGTGCTTGAATATGAATTTTCTTGAATAGTTAAATTTTCAAAGAACTTATACTGTTTCCTACATTGACATAATGTCTACTTGTGTTGTGAACATTAAGCATGTGAAAGCTAATAACGTCCCTCCTCTAGCACCAAGTCCCACAGGATGATTCTCACACCCAATTCAGGAACATTTTCTTGTTTTGTCAATATGCATACATCTTATCCAAAACATATATACAATTAAGAAAAAAAACTGAAAGCAAGACAATTTCTCTATGAAAAAAATATATTCTTGGGTAAGTATACACAATTTGAGGATTAGTTGATTCTAATTTATTATGACCAAGGGATTTATATAAACACTGTGTTAATAGACATTTCTTCAAAGCCTATAGTGTACTAAGTTCTGAGAATACAGTAATAGATTTGAAAGTCAGATTCTTTGTTTCACGACATTTATATTCAGTAAAACAATAAGCCAATAAATATGCATTACATAAGGTTGCCATAAAGATGATAGATTAAAAATAAAAGTTTTAGAGAAGTTGTAAGAATGTGTATCTGTTTGTGAGGTTAGGCAATAAAGGAGACTCCCCTGACCACAGGCTAGCATAGTTGAGATCTGAGGAAAGCAAATGACATAAGCATGATAATATCCAGGGAAAAAGCATTCTAGGAAAATATGGCTCGAAGGTAGGGAGCAAAGTGAAGGATGGTAGAGAGTACAGTCAAAGAAGAAAGGATATGATCAGACCCTAAATCATTCTTGATTTGCACTGTGATGCTACTGGTAGGTAGCGGTAAGGGAGCAGTATATTCTGATTGTTGCCATCTGTCTTTGGGAGAGATTTGGCTAAATAGGAGGAATAGTAGAAGCTAGAGTGGGACCAGGCAGACAGTTTACCTTGTGATATTAACCTAGAGTAAGGTAATTTTAATGGAGAGATAGTACATGGAAGTTTTGAGGAGACATCTGTGGTAGAATGAACCTGAGCTGCTACTGGAATAGATGACAAAAGAATAAAGCATGGCACCTAATGTTTGTTAAGAGAAATGTTGTTGCTGACTTGTTTAGGCAATGAAAGCAGAAAGAAAGAGGGCCAAATAAAAGATAATGGAATACAGAGTGTCATATAATGTGAGTGATTGAAATAGCTGTTCAAATACAGGAATAGTTGCTTCCTAAAACATGCAGATCAAGACTGTGTATCAGTATTAAAGATAGCATTTAAGAGACCAGTATTGTATTGGTAAGAGTTTACCATAAACCAGATTTTCAAAAGAAAACAAACAAGAAAACTGTGAAGGACTTTATATGTTTACATGGCTTGGAATGTTTTTGTTTTTAACTTTGAAAAAGGTCAAGATTTTTATTGGTACATTTAAATATAAAATTTTGGCTCACATTAAACGGGTCATGGAGCCTCACACTACTAACACCATGAAGCGTATATATGAAAGAGAGGTTTGGGGGGAAATGTAGAAAGTAAGAAGCAGGATGACCGAAATGGTCCTGAGTTCTCACAAATCCAGTGAGAAAAACTACGAAAGAGTGTAACTTGATTGGCTGAACTTATCACAGAAAGGACAACACCAGAGAGACAGCTCTGTAATGGTCTACAGAATTTCAGGAAGAAGCAGAAAAACATTTAGGAACTGTGTGATAATTGAAGAATCTCAAGGAAGTGACCTTGTCAAAAGGAGAAAGTTCTTGGTGTCGAACTGTTCAGGATATCGCTTCCTTGGCCTTTTGGCTAAGATCAAGGCAGTCTGTTCAGGAGATGTCCAATTCAGCCTATAAATCCTTTGATTGTTTTTCTTGTTTTTTTTCTATTATCCTTTTTTTTTAAAATCTTACACCATACCTTCTTTTTTAAATTTTTAAATTTTTTTAAATTTTTTATTATTTTACCAAGAACATGTATTGGTACATTCTATGCATAATGATCACATTCATCATGTTTATTTTGTACTTATACATGATGTATCTTGGTTCCCTTCCCTTCCCCAATCTTCCCTTTTGTTCCCCCCTTTCCTTATTTACAGCAGGTCTGTTTACATTTTTACATTTTTCCCTTTTCCCCTTTCTGTCCCTTTTCCCTTCTTTCTTTTCCCCTTCTCCCTTTCTAGTTCTCTTTTTTGAATATTATCTTTCTTGTACATAATATCTATTATAACTTTTTGTCTTTATTTACACTTATGGTTTCTTATATCAGAGAAACAATTTGATGTCTACTCATGAGTGTCTGATTTATTTCACTTGAGAATATCTTCTCAAGGTGCATCCATTTACCTACAAATGTCTCTTAGTTTATCCTTTTTATGGCAGAGTAGTACTCCATTGTGTAGAAAAAACACATCTCTTAGCCATTCCTTAGTTGTTGGGCATTTGGGTTGTTTCTAAGACTTAGCTATTACAAATTGTATTGCTATGAACATGGTTGTGCATATATCACTGTGATATGATGATTTTAATTCTTCTGGGAAGATACCGAACAGAGGCATAGCTGGGTCAAATGGAATCTCTAGTTGTAGTTTTCTGAGGAATCTCCACACTGATTTCCACAGTGGTTGGACCAATCTACATTCCCACCAACAGTGGAGGAAGATTCCTTTTTCCCCACAGCCACGCCAGCATTTGTTGTTGGTTGATTTTTTGATAATAGCTGTTCTTTTCGGAGTGAGATGGAATCTTAATGTTCTTTTGATTTGCATCTCTCGAATGACCAGTGATGTTGAAAACTTTTTCATATATTTATTTGCCATTTTTATTTCTTCATCTGAGAAGTGTTTATTCATTCCAGATGCCTATTTTGGGATTGGGTCTTTAAATTTGGGGGGGGTTGATTTTTTTTGAGTTCTTTATAAATTCTAGATGTTAGACCTTTGTCTGAGGGACAGCTGTCAATTTTTTTTTTTTCCCAGTCTGTGAGTTTTCGTCCAGCTCTATTGGTGATTTCTATTGCTGTGCAAAACCTTTTAATAGGATGCAGTTCCAAGCACAGATTCTTTGTACTGTTTCCTGTGCATTCTGGGTTCCGTTTATAAATCTTTTTCCTACCCCTATGTTTTTGAGAGTTCTTCCTATTCTATTCTACAGTAGACTTAGTGTTTCTGTTTTGATGTTTAGATCTTTGACCCATTCAATTTTAGTTTAGTACATGGTGAGAGACATGTATCAAGTTTTAGTTTTCAGCATGTGGCAAGCCAATTTTTCCAGCACCATTTGTTAAAGAGACTATCTTTCTTCCAGTGAGGGTGTTTGGCTCCTTTGTCAAAGATGAGGTATTTGAGTGTGTTTGGAGTTGTTTCTGCATCTTCTAATCTGTTCCATTGATCCTCAGGTCTGTCTTTTTGTCAGTACCATGCTGTTTTTATTATAGTAGGTTTATAGTATAGTTTCAGGTCAGGGATTGTGATGCCCCCTGTGTTGTCCCTGTTGCCCAGGATTATTTTTGCTATTCTTTTTCTCTTCTGGTTCCAGATGAATTTCATGATTGGTTTTTCTATGTCTGTGAAGTATGTTAATGGTATTTTGATTGGAATTGCATTAAATCTCCATAGTAATTTAGGAATTATGGCCATTTTTCACTATATTTGTTCTTCCTACCCAAGAACATGGTGTATCTTTCCATTTTCTGTTATCCCTTCCAATTTCATTTTTTAGAGTCCTATAGTTTTCAATGTAAATATTTTTTACTAGTTTTGTTAGTTTCCTAATTTTTTCTTTTTTTTTTTTATGTGATTGTGAAAGGTATATCTTCTCTTACATCTTTGTCAGTGCGTTTGTTATTTGTATCTAGGAATGCTAGTGACTTTTGGGTGTTGACTTTGTACCCAGGTATGCAACTGAATTTAGTTTTTAAATCTAGAAGTGTTTTTGGTGGAATTTTTGGGGTCTTCTATATAGAGTATCATGTCATCTAACACCATCTTCTCTTTGAATTTCCTTGTAAAAATGTACTTTATATACCATTACTTACTAATTCTCATGCCTCAGAAATAGGAAAATAAATACATACTTTTTTTTCACCCATTCTCAATTTTTCCAAATACTTTTATACCAAATTTTCCTGTGAGCCTGGACCTCTGTGTGCTGCCAGTATTTAATAGAATAGGCTGATAAGCATAGGAAAAGCTACTACATTTTGTTTTGCATTATGCACATATGCTTTTTACTACATTTAGCAGTGGATAAATTATTCACTGCTTCTGAATAAGAACAATTCAGCTTTACATTAAATTTTCAAAATTAATGCAATCACATGAGATGGTAGCAAATATTGGCAATCTGGCAAACCAGGAATGGAATGATCAGATAGTAGTATATCCAACCTAAAAGGAAGAGCTGAATTAATTTTCTAGGTAATTCACAAAGCCATGCATTGTTTTCTTTTATGAGAAAAGTCTAACTGATTGAGGTATAAGTGCTTTTGTATGTGTGCAAATATTGAGTATTTAATAAAAATTTAAACTGGTATTTGGGTGAAATTTTCATTTTGCCTCTGGCTAGGTAGACAGAGACCACTTACAATACTAACATTTGTAGTAAGGGGAGAAGACTGAAAAGGAAACTCATTAACATCATTAAAACATTTAGAAGAAATTTAGTATCTTACAGTCTCAAACTAGGAAAATTTATTTAAGAATTAATATAGCTTAAATATATCATCTTTAAACTCAAAGCTTTGCAAACAAGGTTGACACGAGGGATATTTGTGGTTCTGTAAACATAAAATTTTTAAATTATCATAATGACCAGAGCAGGGGGCTCTGGCTAATTATAAACCCATATTAATAAAGCCTTTTTAGTGTACATTGGCTCAATCTTTACTTGTCCTCAAGATAAATGGTATTGACTAATTCCTGTGGCTCACTTAATAGAACAGGTAGAACTCCATTTATATTCATTATGGTTTGGATTAATCATCCCATTTTTTACCTACAGCTATGTCACAATAGGTTTTCCAATTCATGATTTACACCTGATTTCTCAATAATTGTAAGCTTGTAGTTTTGATACAACTAAGAAAGAATTAATTGCAATACTGACAAGCTTCTGGAAATGATACTTGGAAGTGAAATAATTAAGTATAATTTTATATATCAGTGTATACACAAAATTTAGGTTCACAGCCATACCTCCCGATTACATGTTTCTTGCTTTAATAGTAATTTACAATTAAATCCAATGAAGTTTGAAGTAGAAACTGTTAAAGTATTTACAAAGGCAAAAGCCCTGTACCTTCTGCTGAAGAAAACATGAATAGATATACGTACAAGCATTTGTTTAGAGCAGCGTAATGAACACAGAAAAAGATTTAGTAGAAGTTTGAACCAATTTTATTCTGTATAACAAAAGTTGCATGTCTTTTTTTTTTTTTTTTTTTGTGGTGCCAGGGATCGAACTCAGGGCCTTGTGCTTGCAAGGCAAGCACTCTAATCACTGAGCTAAATCCCCAGCCCCAACATGTCTTATTTTTAATATGCACTTCTTCATCTAAAGAACGTGGGTATTATCAATTCTTGGGCTTCCTACCCCCAATACCCTGTGAAAATAAGGTAAAATATATCTTGAAAATATTTTGTGAATTACAAATCAAATCACTGTTGTGTAATGTATTCCACCCAATATTAGTGAATGCAAAAGTGATACTTGGCCAAATATTGATGGGAAATACAGCGTACTATAGCTATTCCACTGGAAGTGACAGGTCACATATTGACTCTGACGGGCTCAGCAATTTTGTTTAAATTAGCAGTCTCTGAAAATTTTGACTGAAGTCTCTAGTCTTATAATACCTCTTAGAACCTCAAGAAATTATTGAATCATGAAAAATATTGAGGGAATTATAGAATATGTAAAGGTTAGTTGTGCATTTATTATATTAGTATAGTAGGAATAACAATAAAATATAAACAGCTACAGCACACAGTAGATGCAAAGTATATTAAAAGCAGGGCAAATGATATCTTACCATCTTACAGAAGGGAAGTGTTCATCAGTAATTTGGAAATCAATAGTGTTTAAAAATATTTTTTATAACCCATATAAAAATTAGATTTAGAGGTCCCTACACTCCATTCCAATGTCTGTACATAATTAAATATGTACATATAATCTATGTAAACATACACACACATACCACCACAACTGTTATGCTAAAAATGCAATAAATGAAAATGTGAGTAATATATTAAGGAAATATTAAAGAGAACAGAGGTTAGAGGAGTTTGCCTTGTGGGATGGAAGTTTTATTTCTCTTGCTACTCATTTTAGGAGCAAGTGTGCAATAAGCATTATGCAGTGAGACATTAAGAGAGGGATTCTGACTGGCTTTAAGAAAAAAGCAAAGATCACATCCTCTCTCTGCTTGCGGATATCTGTGTAAGGAAATACACATGTGCAGGGCAGCGGTGCCCGGTGAGGAGGAGACAAGAGAATCAGGTAACACACAGAGATCAAGGAGGAGGCAGGCACAGTGAGTCTAGATCCTTGGTGATGGCGTTGAAGTGAGGAATTGAAACTCACGTTATACTACCTTAGTACTGGGCCTTTTGTTTTGGGAGATGGTAGTTTGTTTTATGGTTGAAACACATTTTGTTGGGGTTTCATTTTCAGACCAGACCATCCCATTGGATAAAAGACTAGAGAAAGAAATACCTGTTGCTTTCCATATGCTATAATCTCATATGACATTTTTTTTTTTGTTGTTCGTTTGTTTGTTTTTCTGCATTTTCAAAAATCTGAGATGCCTCAATTAGGCATTAAATTGAAAATGTCCGAGGTAAAGTGCACAGCTAGGGCAGGCTGTGCATGGAAAAGGAAACTGGGCTTACAATGCTCACTCCCACTCTTGCTTTTTTATTATCTCAATCCATCCTTAAATTCTTTTTCTAGACTAAACTCACACAGTTTGTCCTCAAGGACACAGATAAGCAAGCTTTGCAGGTGCTGTAACTGAACACATCACTTTCTTTCTTGACTGAAGTGGTAAATATGATATAAATTAAGCTGAAGAAACCTGACTTACAATAGAGTGGCTCAGCATGGGCAGTTTGAAATCAGGATCCTCAGGATTATGACCTTGCTGTGCAATTTACTAGCTGTGTAGTTTTGGGCAAGCCATTAAAGTTTCAATGTCCTAGGTTCTTCCTATAAAAAGTGAGAAAATAGTATCTACATACACTGTTATTGTGAGAATGAAGTGCTTATAAATGTGCCTGGCAGATACTGAGCATTATTAAATACGCAACAACAGAACTGTGTAGAATGCTGCCCTTTCCTTAGCTCATCTAAGAAGCCTACATGTATTCCAAAGGATGTATTTTTAAATCAATGTGTACTGCACTCATATTATCATAGGAAGTAATTTCCCTTATAATCATGGAGCAGCCAGTCACTGACACTACATCGAAGCAACGTCTTACAATAACAATGCTTAATAGCCACATAGTACATTTATTCTAAGTAGCCAGAAGCACTTAATGGGCATTATCCAATTAATCATTACAGATCTTAGTGTGGTAGGTCAAGATTATTATCTCAGTGTTGGTGATAATGGTGTATCGGTGTTACTGATATACAAAATCCGTGAGCTGCTTGCTAAGTGTGGATGACTTTCTCAGCATGTAGCCAGGAATAGAAGCAAAGACCCAACTCTCTGACAAGGATGCTGTTAAGGGCACTAGATATTCTTAAATCATTTCTCTCCAAATAACATGTAAGTATATCTAATTATGACTTAAATCAGTCAAGAACAATGTTTGTGAACTTCAGTTAGCACTTATTTTTAAACGTGTATCTACTAAACTATGTTTTTTTTTTGGTACTGGGGCTTGAACTCAGGGCCCTGCATTTGTTAGGCAAGCACTCTAACCACTGAGATAAATCCCCAGCTCTCTACTAACCTTTTGGTTGGTGATTATCGTAAATTCTAACAACCAACCAATTGCTAACAAATGCAGCATAACTAAAATTTTAATTAATGGTAGCTGCTTACCAAAGGAGCAAATCAAAATAAATGTTAATTTTATAGTTCAATCCTGTTGAAGGTTCGAAAATAATTCTTATTAGTAAAATCATCATTATCACAAAGAGTATGCCACGCATTCTCCAACTCAATCAATTAGTAGTTCTGCTGCCAGAGGATGGCTTGTGGAATGTTAACCTCAACATGTTCCTTCAGTATAGAAAAGTCAGTCAGAATTAGATGGAGAAAAATGATGACTGGTGAAAGTGATCTGAAATATATATGTATATATGTATATATATTATATATATATACATATATATATATATATTCACTCATATAGCTGTGTTTATACCTACAATTTAGTGTTGTTAAGCTGAAAATGTGTCAAAGAGGTAAAATTTCATAACAGAATTCAGCTATTAGATGGTGAGCAAATGTTAGTCAATAAATGTAAGAAATCAATTGAATTATTCAGTGTATTCAATTACCCAAGACTGATATGCTCAGAAAATCAAAACATCTTAAAGTTTTGGATCATATTATAGTGGTACCTACTTCACAAATGCTTTTTGGGGGGAGGGGGCAGTAATGGGGATCAAACTACGGCCTCCTGCTTGCTAGGCAAGCTCTCTACCACTGAGCTCAATCCCCAACTCCCTGCAAATGCTCTTGTTTGCAAACAATTTGGTTCACAAACAGAAGTGTTCTGCACAATTTTGTTTTTGTTTACAAACTCTGCATCAGGTAACAAACACAACCACAGGGATCCCTGCCTTCCCTGGCAAGCACAAATTGGGTATCTTTTACGGAATTGTAAAATAAATTAAGTTCTTGATCTGAGATACCACTGTATTACCTTTTGTTTGTGAACACTAATGTTTCCATGAAATATTTTCAAGAGAAGCTGGTCTGGCTAGTATCATTCCCCTACCAACCCTGACAGTTTTCTTCTCTTTTGTAGTGATGATCAGGTTTTTGCCCATATATATGAGTATTTTATTTATGGTATACCTTTCATCCTTACAGAATCTGCTAAATATTAACATGTGTATGAGGTAATTAATAGAATGTAATGACAAGTAAATTTAATATTTATTACAATTAAACCTATTTTAATAAGCAGTAAAGTTATCCAACAAAGAGATAGATCTCTCATAGGGATTTGGAAACATTAGAACAGGCAGATGGAACAGATATTTATAAGAAATGATGTTCCATAGTCATGGCTGAACCTCAGATATGCCATGTTCTAAGATTATGACATAAAGCAAGCATATTTATTTCCTTAGAACTTCAGCTTTCTTATGCATAAAACAGATATAACTCAGAAAGGGAAACATGTGACATAGAATATTAGGTAGTGTATATAAGGCAATTAGCAATGTACTTAGTCAATGATAGGCATCCCACAATTATTTTTTCTTTCCCTTTAAGATAGCTATAGAGTCATCGCTGAAAAATAATGCCTATTATGGTATAATTGAATTTTGGAATGCTTAACGGAAATCTTTTTTCTCTCAGTTGTGATTTTCTCAGAATGAGACTTGGCTATGGAGCTTGTCAAGGTCATTGTGTTAAAAAATGCTGAATGCATTCTTGCAGTTAGAGGTCTAACTGGGCTGCATAACAGTTTGACTGAAAAGACACTATGCAAATCAAATGCATGCTGTCATTGTTATGGATAAGACTGTTCATTTTCAGACTCTTAGGAGGTTTCTCCACTGTAAGGAAGAACTTTGGCTCAGTAAGAGTGTTAGTGTGATTGATATTTTACTATTCAAGAGAGCAGAACAGGCATGTGTTCAACCTATAAAGTGTAAATTATGTCTCTCTCTCTTTCTCGCCTCTGTGTGTGTGTGTGTGTGTGTGTGTGTGTGTGTAGAAGAGGATAAAATGACAGGGGAAAAGTGATGTGTGAAGTATTTGTGTTTATGTGTTGAAAGAAAGACACACATACGCACACCCAGCCAGACAAAGGCACAGAAATAGACAATGTGAGAAACAGAGAAAGAAAGTGAAATAGCAAGCCAGAGACACATATGACAGAAAGACAGGTGGGGGAGACAGACTGACAGACATGTGCAAGAGGAAAAGAAAGCAGACAATGTCTGCAAAGGTGTGTTAGACCAGAGAAAAAGAGATCGGATGGACTGAGAAGCAGGTCAGATGGAAAAAGAGAAGAAACATGCATCTAAATAGTATAATACTGTTTTCTTTTCATCTGACAGAAGAAAGGATCCTTATTCTTCCTTAGTGAAGTGTCATTATTGTCAATGACAAGGTCACCAGGGAAGATGTGTGCCTCGTAGCGAGGACTGCTGTCTCCTAGTGGTATTTATTAGTGCAGTGTATGCCCCATGCACCCATTATTTACCTTGATTATTCTTTGAAAGAATGTATTAGACTCTTTATTTTTATATACAACATATATCAGACATTGAACCACATAATTCAAATCAGTACTTGAATCATGTTCAACACAAATAGTTTGCATCCACATGTGAAAGCTGCAAGGAGTGTTGGGTTGCAAAGGAGTTGCAAAGTAAAACCCACACGAACAAAAGCTATATTTTGCATATTTAGTCTTAACTTTAGTGCAATGAAATGGAAACAGGAGAGGAATAAATATTAACATTGCCATAAATATATATTCACCTGCCTTTGGTAGATTCTAATGCATGCTAAATGATCTGTTTTAAAATTAAATGACTCCTTCCTTCAAGTGGCTTAAGGCGACAAGTTAGTAAAATGTTTTCAGTGAACACAATTATATGAGCATTTAAAATATGAATAGAAGCTATCATGTTGGGTAGAGAATTAAGCAGTAACTGCGTAATAGAATTCAGATGACTGGATAGTGTAGGTTTAGAGAAGGTCAGTACTGTAAAGTTGGAAGAGGGGTCACAAAGAGAAGAATCACAAAGGTTTTATTTGTGATTCACTCAAAAATAATACATACCTACATATATATATACATCTTCATGCACATACATGTGCAGCATGTCATTATACACAGAAGTCATACCAAGGAGATGAAGGATCATATTAATCAACTAAAGAAGAAGGAAGGAAGGAAGGAAGGAAGGAAGGAAGGAAGGAAGGAAGGCAGGCAGGCTGGCAAGCAAGAAAGAAAATAGGAGAAGTGAGGGCAGGGAAGGGAAGGGGGAGAGAAGAGAAGAGAAAAGCAGAGAAGAGAAGAGAAGAGAAGAGAAGAGAAGAGAAGAGAAGAGAAGAGAAGAGAAGAGAAGAGAGAAGAGAAAGGGGGAGAGAGAGAGAGAAAAATAGATTTCCATCTTTCTCTGTCCTCAATTTCCCATCTTGAGGAAGTCCCCTCAAAAGTCTCTTGTCCTCCTTCGGTTGCTATTTGTGCAGTGAAATGTAGTGGAAGGAGCGTGACTATCTTACAGACATGTGCCCAATCTCTTGCTGGTGATGTGATGAAAGGACAGGGAAAATCAAGATAGTTGAGGGAAGTAAGCATAATATCACCCTTTGTATCAGATGTATCTGTATATCAGAGAAGAACAATTGGAAATGGGATGTGGATTCTTAAGTTTGAATTTTTTTTCCATTAATGAATATTTACCCTGCAGAGTCCTGGACTGAATATTTCTTAAAAGAAAATAGCTAATGCCATTGCTATCGTTGGAAACTTGAGCATCTCTCAAAGGGCCGGGTGTTGGAGGACTTCTCCCAGGGATGGAGATTTAGGGAGGTGGTGAAAGCCTTGGAGCTGGGGCCTGGGAGGAGGATCTTCACTCACTAGGGGTTTACATTTCAGGGCCATTTGGGGACTCTGGCTCCCTCTTTGTTCTCTTTTGCTTCCTAACTGATGAGGGGAGCAGTTTACTCTACCATCAGCTCCCACCATTGATATGTGTCCGCCTCGCCCCCAGATCTCTGTGGAATCTGGTCAGTTTTACACTGGAACCTTCAGAATTGTGATCTAAATAAACGTGTTCTCTGTATGTTAATTATATCAAGTCTTTCTTTACCACGATGGAAACCGGATTCACACACCTATGCAAAACTGGTAAAATTTAGTAGTATTGTATTATTATTGATTTATAGCACTACATGTTCATAGTATTTATATGTGTCACAGAAGTTTTAAACTATGCTTCTTGTAAAAAAAAAAAAAAAATGATGCCGTGCTTTCTTTTCTTATGGTTGATTCCAAGTTCACGGCAGAGAAATGAAGCCTTCCAGAGCCACTGAGTCCAAAGAGCTATATATTTGAAGAACTTGTCATGATAAACAAAAATCAAAGCTTTTAAGGTTATAACTCCCCGGAGTAGGAACAAGCCAAGGACACCAATACCATTACCACCGTCAGAATCTGTCCATGGCGTTGCACTTTTCAATCCTCTTTGGTTTGGCAGTATAAGGTCATTTCAATTC
>PVJO010025751.1:0-22225 GCA_004026905.1 Hystrix cristata
CTGTCACTCCTCTTGGGCTGCAGTTTTCCTTGTCAGATATTCCCTGTTCCTGACTTCCCCATCTTCACGGGGCCTGCACTGCTCCTTTGGCTTCCTCCCCACAGCTTCACACACTCCTTGCCTGTCCTCCCAGGCCTGCCTTTGGAGTCTGGGTAGAACCTTCCTTGACCCCATAACTCTTGCTTTCTGCATCCCAATAAAACCAGCATGCACCAGCAAGGTCTGCAGTTCGTCAGAAAAGTAGCCAGGCACCGGCTGGACCAGGGTACAGCAGCCTTTGAGTGCCTGGATAGTTGAGCATGGTAAAATGAATCCTGGGCAGCCAGTTCTCTAGGCAGCCCTTCGGGAGCCAGGGGTGCCACAGACTCTTCTCAAATGAATGGTTTGTGCTTCTGTACCTTTGAGCCTGCCTTGGGTGGCATCTCACTGATTTCTGAAATGCCCTCAAGGTAACTTTCTTTTTGTTCCAGTATAAAGTACTTGGTTTCTTTTTAATGGTACTAATCTCTTTTTCTAGCCATTCCTCCTTTGGCCCCAACTTTGCACATGGCTCCTTCTGTGCCAAAATTTAAGTTTTTCAAATTTTCTACTATGCTTTTTGCCCCCAGTTCTTACTATAAATATGGGTAAAATAAGCCAGCAGATCCCATGCCACAGACTGAATGTGGGGCTGTCTTGAAATTTTCTCTTTCTGGTTAATTAGTCCATTGCCCTTTATCTCTGTGTCTTGCAAAGTCTTGGGACATGGGTAAAATGTAGACAGATTTTTCTGCCAGAGCATAATACACACGACCTCTAGTCTGACTGCCAGTGGGGTCCTTGTTCCCAGCGGAAAACTCCAGAGCCTGGGTTTTACTGTCTGCATTCCTGTCAGCCTCCTGGTCTGAGCTCCAGCCAGAATCTCTCATCAGTCTCTGTTTACAGCAGTCTGGGGCTTCTCAAACCTGCATCTCCAAACCTTTCCAAACTCCTCCCACAAGCCAGTTCCAAAGACTTCTAAAATACATGGTCAGGCATAGTGATAGCAGTGACCTCACTTCTGTGGTACCAAATTTCTTTATTAGTCAGCTTTTCTTATGATTGAATGCATCTCAGCACCACAGTTTAAAGAAGAGGTTAATCTGTCTCATGGTTTCAAGAGTTGCAGACCATGGTTGTCTGACTCCAAGGCAGGAACATTATGGCTGAAAGGTGTGGTGGAGCAAAGATGCTTAGTTTGTGGTAGCCAGGAAGTAGAGTAAGAGAACAGTGTCAGAGAGGAAGAGTCAAGAGACCAGACAGAGACTGCACGGCTGCACCTCCATGACCCACGGAGATCCAACCAGGAGTGTCTTCCACCAGTCCCTTGGGTCAGTCCCCAAGCCAATTGTGTTAGTGTTCCACCCTAACTGCTGCAGCCATAATTAATATACTATTAAAGGATAATTGTTTCCAATCTTTGTTTTGCTGCAATTGCTTTTTCCATGAGCATTCTTACATCAGTCTTTGTGCCCAAGGGAGTGTGGAAAGTCTTAGAAGTAGAGGTACCGGATTGAAGGGTTCACACATTTTCATTCTCCACAAGAAGAGATTTTGTAAAACTTTCTATGTCTTGAGTTACTTCCTCTCCTATCTCTGTTCATGTGCTGTAGATTTCTTGTTTTGTCTTCAGTGTCTGCCGTCTTTTTGAAAATATTCGTTCTTTTCTCTTTTTTTTTTTTTTTGGTGCTGGGGATTGAACTCAGGGCCTTGTGCTTGTGAGGTAAGCACTCTCACCACTGAGTGAAATCCCCAGCCCCCTATTTTTTGTTTTTTGAGATAGGTTCTCACTAGCTCAGGCTGGCTTTGAACTCACTATGTAGTCCAGGCTGGCCTCAAACTTGTGGCGACCCTTCTCCCTCAGCCTCCCGTGTGCCGGGATTACAGGCGTATGCCACCACGCCCAGCCAAAATATTCATTCTTTTACCTATTTCTTCTGAATTCTAGTTTACTGTATGCTTTCTACAGTTCACAGTGCTTGTGATTGTTGGTCCCTAAATGTGGCCATCATTTTTTTTTTTTGGTTGTTTCCTTCAAAGAACTCTTTATATTTCTCATTTTGTCAAAACTACTGGCCTTTTATCTTCTACTCTTTTTATCGAAGGATGGCATATATACATCAAACTGCACAACTCTTAAGTGTTTGCCTTGATGAATTCTCAAAACATGCACCTTATCTAGCCAATACCCAGATAAAGAAGCAAATATCACTAGTACCTTGAACATCCCTAGTGCCGCCTTCTAGTTATAATCTTCTCCACAGGTCACTGCTGTCTTGAACCCTAACACCATAGATTCATTTCACCTGAATGTTTTCAGCTCTATATAAACATCATACAACACATTCTACTTCTCCCCTCTCTCATGTAACATTCTTAGAAGAGTATAGATGTAGTCCCCAGTATTATATAGCTGTGCTGGCAAACCTGGCATGTGTGCCACAGCCAGTTGTTTGTTATCACTGAAAGTTCTAAAGGGTTCACCATCACTGCTGTATAGCATTCTGGTGCATGAACATACCACAACACATTTATTCACTCTGCTGCTGACAGACACTTAAGTGGCTTCTAATTTGGGGCTAGCACAAATAGTGTTACTATGAGTAGATATGCTGTGCTTGTGTTTATCTTCTGCCACCCATATGCACACAGTTTTATTGGGTATATATGTAGAAGTGGAATTACAGAATCACAGGGCACATAAATGTTAAAGTTCTGAAGTGATTGTCTCATTTTGTATTTTCATGGGAGTCCATGATTGTTCCATATTCTTGGTATTTTTTGAAAAATTTTAGACTTTTGGGAAGGTGCAAGGCAGTGCAGTAAGTCCCCGACTTAATGAACATCTGAGCATAAACTTTGACAGATGTGAATGGACCTTGCGTTACGAACATTTCTAGGCATGAACAAATTGCAGAAGTAGCTCACTTGCCCACTGGACATGGTCATGGTTGTGCTGCTGTGTGCTCGCCGTACGGTGTGATAGCGTACAGCAGGGCAGAGCTCCGTCAGAGCCCAGGGTGTCCGGAAGCACAAGGAAAGACAGCGGTGATGTGGAGGGGACTGCTAGGAAGTGCAAAGCAATATACATTGTGTATTTGTGTCAGAAGTGTATAAAACTCACTTTGTCTGATTTACGAACAAACCCGACTTATGAATGTTCTCCCAGAATGGAACTTGTTTGTAAGTTAGGGACTTACTGTATCTCATTGTGGTTTTAGTTTTTATTTGATCATTTGTGACATTGAGCACATTTTCATTCTTTTTTTGGCCATTTGTGAAGTACCTCTTGACATTTATTTTTTCAGTTTTTAAGGTTTTTTTTAAACATTTGGTTAGGTAGTATGTCATGTTTGTAACAAAAACCTTTTGTCTTTCCCCTTCCCTTGATTCTTTTTCATTTTATTTTGACTCGTCCCTCACCTACTATTTCTAAGTGAGCTTTAGAATCAGTAACACCAACTCTTCTACAATTATTAGTGAATTTCCATGGAGCTTACATTACTTGGGAAAAATTGGCATTTGAATTGGAGGATATTGTTACTCTTTCTAAGAAGAATGGTGAATACTAAACCCTCTCAGTTTTTTATTCAGCAGATTACATTATTATTCCTATACTTAGTTCTAATTTTAGTTTCTTTTTTGACAAGTACTTATGAGAAATGAAAGTCTTTTAATATGCATTTAAAATTTGCAGCTTCCTTTCTAAGAATACACATGTTTTACAGGTACTTGATCAGTATGAACAAGAAGGATTTACTTTCCTGGCGAAGGTGTTTAACTCTTCACATTCCTTCTTAGAGGACCTGACCGGCCTCACGTTGCTGCATCAGGAGACCCAGGCCGCCGAGGTAAGGACGCAGTGAGCTCTGCTGAGGGCTGAGGGCTGGAACCCACTTGGCTTTCGTCCTTGTGGAGAGGGAAGGCGGCACTCGATGTCGACTGTTTTCTGAGCGCGTGTATCACTAAGTAATAAGTCTGCTGGCTACTGCAGCAAAGCACTTTCAGACGTCGCCAGGCACTGAGTGTGGAGGCTGCTGACCTTCGGGTGTCCAGGGCACAGGTGTGCTGCTAGTGGAAGTGCAGCGATGGGTTCCACACACGCGTGTCCTTACTGAGGCTGAGGTGAGCGTGGCCCCGGGAGAGCTGGCTCGGGTCTCCGCGCGGTACGCACCCGCCCACGGTCCCTGGGCTTCTGCTCCTCAACAGCAGCACACCTGGCTTGCGTCTCACAGTCGGGTCATCTTCTCGGGCGCCGTTCTCGAACAGGAATCGGCTGCCCTGGCATACCCGGGGTGTTAGCTTTGTTGCCGATCTTGACTTCCTGCATCACTGCATCATTTCTTCTCCCCCAAACGAAGTTTAAAACATAGGGTATCATTTCGTTTTCCCAAATGCACAGTTTCTTAGAAAAAGGGATGGTGTGCAGGGGAGTAGAGCTGTTCTGGTCAGTCGGCAGATCATCCCCCTCAAACTGGGGGATGAGAGTGGGAGCAACATCCCGTAAGTCAGCATCTTTTCATTCTTGTCACCTGGATGTAGAAGCTGTCGGGTGAGTGCAGCCCCTCGCGGCATCTCCACAAGCCACCTGAGGAAAACCTCGACCTCTGCACGGTGTGGGAGTGCTGTGAGTCACTCGCTTCCTCCAGGAACATCCTCTGGCCGGGGAGGCCAGAGCTGCCGGAGCTGCGAGCAGCTGTTCACAGAGCTGGAGTTGGAGCGTCGAGCGGAGAAGGGGAGATTTTCAGAGCTGGGACTTGAGAACTGAAATCCATTCTCGTGCAGCTCTTGTTGGTGTCCTGTGGGCTTTAAGTAGATGCAGTCCTCCACTAGGAGCCGGTGGCTAGAAGCCAGGGAGTTTCTTACCTTTCGTTTTAGGAGATAAAGGTGTCTCTGCAGGACTCCAGCTCCCGACTCTGCGGCGTGTTCATGCTCGGGCGCTGTCTTCTGAGCAGTGCAGCCCTCCCTGCCCTGCCTGGGGTGGGAGATCTCTGCCACCCTGCAGTTTGATGAGGTGGCTGGGAGAGTTCCGCCACCCAGCTAGAAATCATCTGCACAACCCTCTCCAGTTGGCTGGAGGAACTGCAACTTGAAATTGACCTCATGTCACACTTTCAAACAAGAGGAGCTAGGAGAATGGGCAGATTCCTTGAGCACACGTGGTACATTTTGTGTCTCGGTTGGTCAAATGTCCATAGCCTTTTCGAAGGTTCAGGAAAGAAGGGGAAGTGTAAGAGAGCAAGTATGACTAAAGTGGTGGTGGGAAGAGGACCCTGGCCTCACCCACCAGCCCGAGTTCTCCTCCGTTGAGGTATATTTGTAGTTTAGGATTCATGAGCCGTACACCAAGTTTCAGACTAGAGATGGTGAGCTGGCTGGCCTATGAGCCAGATAGGGCTTGTGGTGGTGGTGTTTTGACCTGCCCTACTGAAAAATTGTAAGTTTTACGTAAAAATCTGAATTTTTCCATTTCTAACTTTTTTGAAAATATCAGATCTGGCAAATCTAGGCTCACATTCTTTAATAGTGATGTTTAGCTGGAGCTGAGAAACAAATTTCATAAATAATGCACTTGATACAAGATTTGAAGGCATAAAAATCTTCTGCAAAGGGCTGGGATGTAGCTTAGCTTAGTGGTACAATGCTTGCCTAGCATGTGCAAAGTCCTGGGTTCCATCCCTCGCACTGGGGAAACAAAACAAAACAAAACAAAAACTTCTGTGATGAGTCACTCAGGCCTGTGTGATGGCTCCTCGTGTCTGTAATCCTGTGTCTGTAATCAGCATTCTAGGAGACTGAGTCAGGAAGATCATAAGTTTGAGCCCCCCTGCGTGACTTGGTGACTTAGTGAGAGCCTGTCTCAAAATACAAAATAAAAAGGGGTAGGGATGTAGCTCAGTGTGGAGGCCCTGGTTCAATCCCTAGTACCACATATACCCATGAACAAAAGTTCTTCCTTCTACACCTGTTCCTTAGTCCCCAGTTCCTTTCTTGGGGACACAGTTGGGGGCAGGCATGGCGGCTGTCAGTTTCTTGCCCAGAGATTGACCATAACTCCGTATTCCTCCTGGATCTCTCTCCGTACTTTTTGGAACCCAAAGAAATGGCCTTAAGGTTGATGGGCTGTGGGGTGTCCAAGGCAAGGTTCTGTCAGGAGCTCAGCAAATGTTTTTAAATTGCTGCTGTGCGGTCGGTAGGAATGTAAAGTGGTGCAGCCACTCGGAAATCAGTATGGAGAGTCCTCAGAAAACTAAAAGTAGAACTGTCATGTGACCTAGCTAGTCCCCTTCTAGGTGTCTTCCCAAAAGAGTTAAGCTGTCATATTATAGTGATCCCTGCACACTCATGTTTATAGCAGCACAATTCATAAAGGCTCAATCTTGGAAGCGGCCTGTACATCCATCAGCAGATGAATGGATAAAGAAAATGTGGTATTTTCGTACATGGACTACTACTCTGCCATAAGGAAGAGACTTGAGTCCTCTGCAGGAAGTGAGTGCACCTTGAGACCATAATGTTAAGTGAAATAAATCAGGCGCACAAGCTTAGATATCACATGGTTTCTCTTATATGAGAAACTCAGACTATAAAGAACAAAATAAGAGATAATAAGCAAGGAGCTAGATCTTTCTCAAATGGGAAGAGTACCAAGAGATGGAGGAAGGAGGGTAGGAGGGAAGGGGAAGGGAAGGAAAATAGGAATTAAGATGTGTCCTGTACATGTTCCATCTCCCCTCAAGGAAAATAAAAGACTGCTGGACTGCTGAGGAAGCGCTGGATGGAAAACAATGGGCTGGACTAGCCGGTTTCATACAGTTTGCTACAGTGTATCCTCCTGGGTCTTTCTGTCATCCAGTGATGTATTTACTTTGTTCCCAGGATGGGTGCAGCAGTGTGCTGTGAGGAATCTGAGGAGAGAAGAGCGGTTCCCAGGAGCCCTCTTGGTACATCCCTGAGAAGCCACCATCCTCCTCTCAGGGCTCAGTGTCCCCTTAACGCTTCCTCCTTCGCTTGGGATGTGTGCGAGTTCCAGGGTTCCAGGACTGACCTTCGGCTCTGTTTTATTCCCTGGCTGTGACCACATTGCCAGCATTTGATGTGTATCACTGAGTTGCAGTCACAGCACCCCCTTAGGAGAATTTGCACTGTTGTGAAGTTTAAGCAAAAAAGCCTTTGTGGTCTGCAGATCTGGTGATTCGTAGATGATAATGTAAAAGGAAGGTTTTGCACCAGCTATCCCAGGCAGTACGATAGTATCCGGTCTGGCAGACATGATCAGGGCTGAGCTGATGGGTCAGTCCCAAATTAAAATTCCAGTTCCAGCTCATCCGCTGCAGCACTCGGAATGCTGGAGAGTGGAATGCCCGTTTCTCGCATAGCAAGGACGCTGGATGAGAGCTCTTCGGTCATGTGATGCACGGCTCGTTGGCACCACAGATCCCTGTGCAGCCAAGTAAATAATACAATTAGCAAATGTTTCTGCCGAGCCTTTTACTCTTACACTGAGGTTTTGGCGGCTCCCCCTCACAGCTGGTTTTGATTTGGTTCCCGTGGAATACTTTTTTGTTTTGTTTTGTATTTAATAACAGTCAGATATTTATGTACCGCTTCATCAAGAGCCTCCGATGACAAATATGCCTTTGGAGGCCAGTAGAAGCTGTGGGAAACCCCCATGTCAGCACTCGGCCCCGTTTCCAGCTGAGAGACCAGATCACCCTGGGAACTGACCCGGCCTGCAGTGGGTCCAGCTCGTTTTCCCAGAATCCTCGGCTCGCTCCCCTCCAACCTGCGCAGACCCATCCTGGGACCATGCCCTGCCCTGGTTTTTCCTTATGAAACAGTCCCTCAAGACACAGCCTTGGCCCTCACTCCTGAATGAGGGGAGGAAAAGCAGAAACAGCAGGCAGAAAGCCATCTACTTCTTAGGTTGGAAACTAAAGCCCGGTTTTTGGAATAAAGCTGGGCAGCGTCTCTTTCAGAACTCACTTTATAAAATGTGTCCCTTTTATTTGTTGTCAGAGTCACCCGCAGAGATTTGAGATGTTTAGATCAGTTGGCATTAGGGAAGGATCCAGCTGGACATGAGACAGCAAAGTCTGGAAACATTCCCCACTCTGTAGAAGAGGAGTCTCGCATGGCGTAGCCCATTTGGAGGCCTGCGGGGGAGAACGGAGAAATCATAAACACCGAAAGCCAAGCCAAGACAGTGAATGTTAAGACCAGAACATGGGGATCGGGGCCTCCCCGGTTCTGCTGATGTTCTTGGGAGTGACCCTGGCCGAGGTCAGAACATTAGTATTCTGTATGCTACTTTTCCCCACTCAAATGAGGGACTTGAACCACCTGTGAAATCATTTGTAGCTCAAAATCACCAGATAGAACCAAGAAGAAAGATGGTCAGTTTTTTCTGTCAAAAGTATTTTAAAATATATCAAAGTGATCAGCTTCTATACATCTTATAAATGACTTCTAGTGTTTAGTTTCTCTGGTGCCACGGCCAGAAACATTTTGGATACCTTTTGAGATCAGAATATACTGTGAGCCTTCAGAGAAGGTCTCCCACATTCTGTATTGAATGGTGTATAGTGGTACTGTGTATATAAGTTCAGTGATACACTACAGCCTGTAATTGGCTCATTCTTTAGATTTGGTGCCCAAGACTTTTGGCTTCTTCATAAACTCAGGTCCACACTGACCACACAAGGTGGGATCAAAATATATGGTAAATGTTTAAATTTTTAAAATTTATCACAGGAAATGACATCATTAATCCCCCTCACAGTCTTCCCTCTTACTTCAAACACACCCCATTGTTCTTGCTACCTTCTGAAGCAGTTCTGGAAGTCCTCTTTTGTAAGGGGCTTTACCAGCTGTGACTGCTGCTGCCGAGTGCCACCTAACAGAAAGTCAGGCTCATGAAAACATGACGCCAGGTCCCCAACCGCCTATATACCGGATACGGCTCTATGTGACTTCTCGCTATTCCCCGAAGTCAAAATGACCACGAAAGGTCAGTGTTTTGAATCAGTTCAGGGCATTGAGGCAGCCAACTAAAGCACAACTAAAGATACTCTGAAAGAGGACTTCCAGAGCTGCTCCAGAAAGTAGCAGGGACGATGAGATAAGTGCTTGAAGCAAGGGGGAGGATTTTGAGGAGATTAATGGCAATGTGTCTTTTACTGTAGTAAATTTTAAAAATTGAAACATTGAATGTATGTTCCAATCACAGCTGGTAATCAAGTGCTTAATAAAACATGCTGCCCTGTAATCTCAACACAGCTTCCAAAGACAAGCACCATCACTCCTTTATTTTGAGTAATGGCAGCATCTGTAGAGGTTGAATGTTTAATATCTGAGGAATAAAATATCTGAGGAGTCTCTAAAAATCAGCCACTTCACAAGGTGATCCAGAAGCCTGAGTTCATAGTCTGTCCTCAACACATGCCCAAGGCTTTCCACATTCACCTGTGGAGGCTGTGCCTTGCAGGACCGCGTGCTGTGGCTGTGGGTGAGTGGGATCACTTATATGGCCTCGTTGGCCTTCATCGTCCTCATTTGTAGAACAAGATTAATTCCTACTCTGCACAGTTACTGTGAGCATTAAGAAAGTGTCCGACAAAAGGCAGAAAACAGATAAATTGAACTACATTAAAATTTAAAACTTTGTGCCTCAAAAGACACTATTGAGAAAATGAGAAAGAATAAGCCCACAGGAAAAAAAACAACAACAGGTTTTTACAAATCATGTACCTCTTAAGGAATGGGGGATATGGGGGATTCTTAGAATTTGGGGACAAAGACATGCATCTTAATTGAACAGTGGGCAAGGCTGGAGATGCAGCTCAGTGGTGTGGCTCGTGTTTTGCACGTGAGAGCCCCTGGATTCGATCCTTGCACTGTCACTGCCAAAGGGCAGTGTATTTGAATAGAGATTTCTCTAAAGAAATAAGATGGCTAAACTAAAAATGACAAGCAATTTACAAGTGCTGATGAGGACCAAGAGAAATTAGGACCCATATGGCAATGTAATATTCTGTGGCCTACCTTGGAAAACAGGTTGGCAGTTCCTTAAAATGTTAAATGCAGGGTTTCTATGTGGCCCAGGAATTCCAGTCCTACGTGTAAAGCCAAGAGAAGTCAAAACATATGCACTCACAAAAACTTGGATACAACCCAGAAAGTTTGAAGGATTTTCAGTGTTTTCACCATTAAAAGTGACAGATGTTTGAGGCAATAGATGTGTTTAACTTGATTTGAACATCACACAATGTGTGTATATCAAAGCCTCCCAGGGCACTCTGCTAATATGTACAATTTTTGTTTCATATATGAGTTAAAAATTAAAGTTGTACACAAATGCTCATAAGACTATAATAGTCAAAGAGTAGAAGCAACACTGATAATGATGAATGAATAAAATGGCCATACATTGGAACAGTAGTGGAATATTATTTGGCAACAAAAAGGAAAGAATCACTGATGATGTGCATGAGAGTATGAATGAGTCTTGGGAACGTGCGAAGTTAAGGTGGTCGTGAGGGCCCTACTGTAGGACTGCATTTATATAAAATGCCCAGAATTTTCACATCCGCAGAGTCAGGCTGTGGTCACTGGGGTATGGAAATGGGAACCTGGGGAAAGGAGTGGCTGTTCACAGGCAAGTGTTTCTGCTGGAGGCAATGACACATCTAGCCATAGTGACGTGGCTGCACAGCGTGAGTGTCTGGAACCACTGAACGATTGCTATCACGGTGGCTTGTCTGGCCCTTTGCTTTCTGTGTGTTCAGAGACGCGCAAGGGCCGTCTAGCCCTCAGCAGGCGGCTGGGTGCTTCCAACTCCTCTGGACCTTCCTCTTGTGCGTTCTGCCTGTGGCCAGCCGTCAGGACAGTAGCCCATTGCTGGGAAGTTATGAGTCCAGTCTCTTGTGTTTTCATTGTGCCTCAGCTTCCAGGACATTCATCTCTGCTCACCCTGTATAATCCTTTCTTGCATTGTGGCTGGCCAGTAAACACACGGGGCAAACCCACAGGGCCCAAATGCCTCCCTCAGTTGCTCTCTGAGAGGGGACGGGGAGTCGAGATGTCAGCTGAGGCTTTGTCGCCTACTTTCACAGGTTTACGCAAGCATTTTGAAGACCCAAATCCTTTAATTCCCCACTCCTCTTTGTGGAGGAGTGCTGGGAATCGAACTCAGGGCCGTGAGCTTACTAGGCAAGTGCTCTACCACTGAGCTAAATCCCCACTGAGCTTATTTCCCTTTTAACACAGAATTTCTCCCCTCATGATTTTTTTAGTTTGAGAATTCTCAGACATATCGAAAATCTGAACTAAAGGTAGATGAATACCCATATTGCTTGTGCCTGGACTCGCCAGGTACCCTTTGCCACACGTAGTTTGTTGCTACCTCACTCGCGCACTTGCTGGTTCTCACCTGTACTTCCTCTTGCCAAACCATTTGAAAGCACGTTTTATATAGAGTTGCGTCTCACCACCACGTCCTCCTCAGGACCTGCTGCGAACACACACGTCCTTCTGTGTACACAGAGGGCCACCGTCATGAGACAGTCAGCTAATTGCATCATGCTACATAAAATCCAGGCCATGTCCAGATTTCCCCAGTAATTCTCAGGACCTTAAACCCCTTTGTCCTTGCAGAGCTTCTGTGATGTCCGTGCGCCGGTCTGCAGGTGTGTGTGAGCTTGCTTGGCTTCTCCGTGCCTGACACCCTGTCACTCCTCCCCACGGAGGGCCTGGTGTTCGCACTGCCTTTTTCCCTGTGGCGCCCTGCAGGTCTGATGGAGGTGGCCCAGTGAGCTGCCTGCCTGAGCTGTGGTTCCTCCTCCCTCTGCTGCCTCTCCCAGCCTCTAGTGCCTGATGCTTTCGGAGTCCTGTGAAGACCGTTTTCAGTATTTCACAAAGCCTGACAGAAATACCCACCTCCCACCCTGGAGTTGCACCCAGGGCCTTTACACAGAGCTACATCCCCAGCCCTATTTTATTTTGAGACAGGGTCTTGCTGTGTCTCCATAAGTTGCCCAGGCTATGCTTGAACTTGTGATCCTCCTGCCTCAGCCTCCCAGAGTGCTGGGATTATAATCATGTACTATCATGCCCACCTTAGAAATATAACATTTCAGACTTAAGGTTTCACCTACCAACTAAACAGTCAAATTTTATAAGCAAACTGTCTTTAAGGGGGATGGAATACTGGTTTGCCTGGCTGGGTCTGAAGCTCTGAGTGGCAGTGTGTGTGCCTCTGAGTGATGAAACAGTGAGATCCATGGATGAATCCTGTTGGGTTGGAGGGGTTTTCAAGAGTCTGAGAACATGAAGACCAAAGGGATTCTTGGGGGTCGGAAAGCAGAGCCTGTGGCCAAGGCATGGCGGGCTGACTTCCTGCCACACACGGCCCGCGTGGGGGGCTCCTGGAGGTGTTCCTGCCGTTGTCCAGACTTGTTTTTCTAGGGGCTGTATTTTCACAGCTGACCCTTCCACTTGCAAGCCTGACAGCTGCAGTGTGTTGAGTTTGGGGGTTTCCATACTTTGAGACTGGAAAATTAAATCGCCTTGTGGTTCTCAGTCAGTTGTGGGAGACGGGAAGGGAATGTGAAATCTCCCAAGGTGTTTGTTTTAAAATGAAACATTCTTAATGTTTTATCACAGTTTCTAGCAGCCAGCAAATGTTTGCTGATTCTTTGCCAAGTGGATGGTGGTGTGGAACCACAGAGGGTCAGGCCTGGCCTTCTCGGGGTGACCTGTGTGGGTGGGGGACAGTGGGAAGTGGCTCAGTCACCTTGCAGGGGTGGGGAGGTCGAGGCCGAGGCAGCTCAGGGTGGTGGAGAGATGGGTTCCAGCAGGCGTGGTCTCCAGCACAGAGTACCGAGAGTCGGGGGAACGTCCTCTGTATATAGCTGTGGTACCCACAAGAAGTAGATGTGGCCTGTTTTGTGGATGAGGTTGTCAGGGTCAGAAGGGAAGGGATGGGTTGATCACAGTCTGTTAAACCTAGCAGTGCTTAGTTGTTACCTGGTTGTGAGGTTTACAGCGCACTCCACGAGGCCCGGGGCTGAGAGGGCTCTGCGGCGGGGTGGCCAAGCGCGTCCTCTTTTAGGGAATGGTTCCTGAGCTCCTGTCTTCCCGGCGTCCTTCCCCTTCGTGCACTCTTGCTTCCTCACAGCTGCATCCTTGAGGGGTCTGGCTTCTTCCTCTGTACCATCCCGGGCCAGTGGGGAAAAGGGCACATGGAACTTTCTATCTGGCCTTTTCTTTTCCTTAAATTGGGAAGAGAAGTGATGATCTGGCCACTACTTGCTGCTTCTCTTTAGATGTCTGGTGAAAAAGTAAAGTCAGCGTAAAACTAGAAATATCTGCATCTTACTGTTGCAGGGCTGAACGATGGGCCCTCCAGTGACAAGTAGGCAGAGCTGTGGGTGCTGGCCTTGCTTTCCGTTGGCTTGATCTGGTGCTAGGGAAGGGACCCCGGCCTCACCGTGCTCGGCGGTGTTCTGCCCCTGAGCTGAACTCCAGCCCCTTGTTTTCTTTTAATTTGCTGCTAATTGAAAGTATTTGTGTTTATTCTATCTTAATCCTCCTTGGCAGAGTCTGTACCTAATTCTGCTTAGCATTTTATTAAAAAGAAAGAAACTTGGCTTCATAAAAGATTTCTTAAAAATATTTCATTTTTATAAAACTCACACAAAACACTTGTGTTGTTTCAGCTTAACTTCAGCTGTAAGCATCAAAAATGTCCAAAAGCTCCAGTTCAGAACCCCGCTTTTGGAGGTAGCATCTACGTCCAAATATTTATTTTTGGTTTATTTATACTCTGTTCCTCTTTCCTCCCTTTCCTTTCTTTGAACAATGACCTGTGAACTCCCGAGCCTAACAGCTAGGCAGAGGTAAAAGTAGCTGAGCTGTCTTCAGCTCTTTTTGGTTTTCTGAAACAGGGTCTTTCTATGTAACTCAAGCTGGCCTAGAACTCATGGTGATCTTCCTGCCTCGTCCTCCTGGGTGCTGGGATTACAGGCCACGCCACCACTCCCGTTGTCCTCAGCTAGCAGTGTGGACGTCTGCAGGGAGCAGAGGACTTGGGTCTGGAGAGTAGGGACGGCCTCCGGTCCTGCCGCTGGCTGTCCCACTTCCGGTCTCATGGGTCCATGTGGGAGCTGGGCTAGCATCTACCGAAGTGGTGGTGTGATGTGCTCTGAAATCCTTAGAGATGCAATACAGACCCTTGTTCTTGCAAGATAAATACTCTTGAATCAAATGCAAGCCCCATCCCCAGCACCAAAAAAAAAAATGCAAGCCCCTTGTCAATTTTTAAATGAAGATTTTAATGTTTCTTGAACTGTAAGCAAGCCCTAGCCATCAAAATGGTTATTCTATTAGCTGACTACTAGAGTGTGGGGGTTACATTGTGGGGAAAACTGTTTAAAACACTCTCTGATTTCATTTTGGGTATATGAATGTAAATTATCTTTCAAAAAAATCTGTAAACTTGGTAACATGAAACAGTGGCAGCTGCATGATTAAGCGATTTGAGTATTTTTTTTTTTTTTTTTTAGAAAAGAGGACATTGGTGTCTGTTTTGAAATTAGCACCTCAGGAGGATGGCAGCACGCAGCCATTCCTCTGGTATGGCCTGTTTGTTCCCAAGGGAGATTAATCCTGAAATTGGAGGTGCTTGAGTTTCCTTGATAAAGTGGTATGAAATGTGCAAGAAGTCTCCGACCATGCACCGTGTGTTGTCTGTGGTATAATACATAAGACCGTGTAAATGCTGTAGAGACAGTTGCTACACTGTGCTGTTGAGAGAGTAGTGCAAGAGAAAGAGTCTGCTCATGTTCAGTACAGACATAACTTTTGGGTTTTTTGTGGATTTTTTGTTTGTTTTTTTGAGACAGTCTCACTATGCTTTGAACTCTTGGTGAGGCTCCTGCCTCAGCCTCCCAAGTACTGATACTATAGACGTGTGCCACCACACCTGACTTCAGACGTATAGTAAGTAATCTTTGGGAAGTCTCTTCTGGCCTGCAGCTGGTCTCCTCTGTGGTTGTGGAACCCGAGGAGCTGGAGGCCCAAGTGCTTGCTCTGTCCTGGTCTGTGCTGTCCCCACCTCTGTCCTTCCTTCATCTCATTCCCTCTTCTTGTGGAAGCCCATTTCCATGCCTGGGGATCTGTCTGGTGCCCTCCGGGTCCTCTGACATAAGCCACCGCCTCCTTCCTTGCAGCCATGCAGAAGGCCTACCTGAAGTTCTGTTGGAAACACCGTGCACCTTCCAGGCGGTTTGTGTTACCACTGTGGAGCAGAGGGGTAATGTGAGCCCAAGATCATGTCCTGAAGATTTAAATGATGACGATCAAGAAAATTTCCCCTTTTTTCTTCTAATATTTTTCAAATGACCTACAACACGTGCACACACACGCATAAAATGCAAGGAAAATGTAATGACTACGTGGAACATAGACCACCTGGGTCCAAAGATACCTTATTGTCTTCCCTCGTCTCGTGCTTTGCTCCCTGAGTGCGGCGCTGGTGGGTAACTGTCCCATGACAGCGATTTTCCTGGCTCTGAACCTTCACAGCCACCCCGCCCCCGTGTCTCCCCTGCTCCGCGTCATGCACACTGCCCGTGCTGTGCTTTGCAGCCGGCGCTCCCTGGCACACAGCAGCCTCTCCTCATGGACAGCGTTTTAGCACTTCCAGTTCCGGTTGTGTGCCTCTTGAGGTGCATGCACAGCACTTCTCCAGGTCTGTGTTTCATTGTCTCCCCCTTCTCCTAAAGAGAAAATTTAATACCAAAATTCTAGAATTTCTATTAATTAATACTAATTATAGGATGTCACTGAGTAGAGTTGAGGTGTGGAGGTCCACCAATGATTATAACATCTAGGATTTTTTTCACCCTCGAAACCAATTTGTGCTCCTCTGTGGAGGATGCGAAAACCCTGGTGAGAACATGTGCCCCGGTTCTTTGCCTGGCGTCAGAACTGTTGGATCAAAGAAAATGCTCATGTCCAGCTTTATTTGGCTATGACAGATGTCTTCAGAGCCTGAGTATAAACTGAAACGATTGCCAGTAGGACACGGCAGTTTATCAGTAGAATATGCACCCTTACCGAAATCTGGGTACATCAGAGTTTGGAATTTTTGCCTGTCTTCAGAAGTCATTTGTCTTTGGATTTGTGTTTTACTAATTATCACTGAGGTAAAAATCTTATGTTTACCTCTCCTCTGGATCCCTCTTCCCTGCTGACTTGTTTCTCTGCTGCTCTCTGAAAGCTCCCGTAAGTTCCACCTCTGTCATCCCTCTTAGGGGAAGGCACAGCAAGGTAACATCATTACTCAGGTGGAAAATCTGATGGGAGGAATGATTGGAGTTGTAATCCCAGATTACTAGGACTTGGTCATAGTCCCACCCGTCTGGCCTCTGACCTTATTTACTAAGCGGAAGTATTGCCTTGGTTGGAGCAGTGGTTATCAGCCCTTTCTGCCTATCACAATGGTCTGACATGCTTTTAGAAAATACTGATGTTTGGACCACCCCTGCGCCAGAAACCCTGATTTGGTGAGCTTAGAGGCTAGGTTATGGCACCCTCCAGCCTCATTCTCCCATGGCGAGAGCAAGTCTTTAATGCCTGCTGCTGTGGTTTCTGATCTCCTGCTGGTCCAGGCCCTGAATTAAATGTGCCAGAGGACTGTTTCTCTGTAGGACTGTAGGACTATTATCTGATTGTGCAAATGAGATGTAAACAAGGAGGAAGTGCTTAACTGAGCCTCAAACCCAGGGCTTCATGCACACCAGGCAAGTGCTCTACCACTGAGCTGCATCCCAGCTTGCATTTCACCTTGAGCCAAGATTTTAGTTTTTGGTTGTTTTAATAAAATTTATCCAAAATTACACAAACTTATAAGACCATCACACAAGTTTACAACCATAATACATTGTGTCTTTTGTATATAAGAATGAGCAATGTAAATAACTACGTAGATGCAGTAGTAAGTCACAACTATATAAAGTTGACTGTAATACCTAGTGTGTATGTTACTGTTTTGAGTTTTGGTTATTAGGTTCTTGTTTTTAGGATATCTTTATTCCTCTGAATTCTCATTCCCCTTCCCCTTTGCCCTGTTCTTGTTCCCTTGGACCCTTTGCCTGTTGGGTGAGATCTGTCCCCTTGTCTTTTTGTATCCACTATTTACCAGTTTCTTTGTATTTTGCCTCACTCAAATGAGGGATACCATACAATATTCAAGCTTGAGAGTCCGGTTTATTTCACTCAACATTGTTTTTCAGGTCCATCCATTTTCCTATAAATGACTAATTTGTCCTTCTCTAGCTGAGTAGTATTCCATTATATATATGTACATATATATATATGTATGTATTTTTTTCCCCTCAGTATTGAGATTGAACTCAGGGCCTTCACACTAAGTTACATTCCAGTGCTTTATTTTTTTATTTATTTTGCAGCAGGGGCTAAGTCATTAAGTTGCCCAGTGTTTTAGTTACTTTTCTCTCATTGTTGGGACAGAATACTCGACACCCAAAGTTAGGGGAAGAAAGGTTTATTAGCTCATAGTCTGCAGAGGTTTCAGTCTATAGTCCGCTGGGTCCGAGGCAGGGCGGGCTGGCTGCAAAGTAAAGTGAGGAAATTGCAAGGAATGTATGCAAATAAGCAATGCAAACAAGCAGCTAGTTAGCTTCTTCCTGTATCTTTTATCTAGGCTATCTGCCCCCAGGGCGGCCTGCACTCCCACCCCCAATCTCAGTCTCACATCCTAGATCCCAGCAGAACCACACCAAATCGATCAATAGATTAATTTAGTAATCACACAATCTAGATCCAGCTATCTCTTACTACATGAGGCTTTGGGGGGACATCTAGACACAAACCATAGCACCCAGGTTAGGCTGGAATTTGGGATCCTCCTGCCTCAGCTTCCCAGAGTGCTGGGATTACAGACAGGAGCCACCACACCCAGCTTCAACATACATTTTGGTAGCTGCTTTATTTTCAGTACTATTAGGGTTTTCTTATACTGGTACCTATTCATGACAAAATACACATCCAAGGCCCATGTTAAGAAATCACAAATGAGCCTTCACAAGAACGAGAAGTGTGTTAAAAAAAAAAAGAGAGAGAGATGTGTGTTAAGTCATGGTGTCTGGGCAGAGCACAAGCCTGACGACTTTTGATTTTGCCCCATGAGCTGCTGTCCTGTTGCCAGGGCCCTCTCTGAGCCCTGCAGCCCTGTGCAGTCCGGGCAAACGCCGGTGCTTGGACAGGCCACGCCCACTGCCCTCCTGGCGAGCCCAGGGCTGGTGTTGGGGCCAGAGGAATGCGGAGAGGCCTCGTGCCTTTCTGCCTGTGTCTGTGGGTCTCCAGGGGTCTCCATGATGGGAAATTTCCCCCCACACCCCATCAGGTCAGTGGTGCTTCTAGCTCACGGCTGCCGCCACACATGCTTACTGTCCAGCACCTGGAAACGCTGTTTTTCAGAGTATTTACCTGCATTTGCTCGGGGATCATCATAGCAATCATCTCAATGACAAACTTTTAATAGCCATCCAGACCTGATTGTGAGCCACAGAAACTGAAAACTTGCTTTGGTTTTAGCATAAGACACTCATTTATGGCTTCGTGGAACTGTGCAGCCCTGAGAATTCTAGAGTGGAAGATTTCATGTCAGGACCATCTTTGTTTTTATCATGTATCTCTCTGCTGATTCAGATCTCTCTCTCACTGCCAGGGTTGAGACAATTTGAAAAATCTCATTCTTCCTATAAAAACTTCTTTCCCAGTGGCTTCAAAAAGGAAAATCCCAGATAGGAACTGTGATTGGCCAGGCCGGGGTCACGTGTCTCTCTGACCCATTGCAATAGTCCAGGAAGGGCTGTCCTGATTGGCCAGTGTGGGCAGGGGCAGGCTGCGGTGGTTGGCAGCTCCCTCAGAACCGCCTGTTTGGAGGAGGACGGTCCTCCAGAAGAGGGGCTGAGTGGGTGCCTGGTTGCTGCGCTCAGGTTGAAGAAGGTCCTCTCTGAGTCTCTTTGGCTCTTACTGCTCCTCCTGCACAGTTCCTGTCCCTCCTGAACAATTCTGCTCTTTTGCGTGCAATTCAGAGTAAGGAGTTTAGTGCAGATCATGACATTCTGGTCCCCAGATTGACACCCAAACGTGACTCACTTTGCTTTCTGTATTTGTCCCCATCTCTTCAGCTAACGGTAGATACCAGAAAAGGACTCTTTATTCATTGAGTCTTTTAGGGAACTAGATAGACAGTGGCCCTCACCATCCCTCAAAGAAAGAAGTTCCCCAGGCAGGAGCATCCTGAGTCTCCTGCCTGGGAAGGCCACACCCTTGGGGAGGCCTTGCCTCTTGGGGGACAGTGCTCTGGACACTTCTGGGACCCAGTGGACTCTGGGGCTGGTGTCCTGAGTTTAGGCCAAGCTTTTTCTTTCAGCCCAGATGGCCAGTAGCAGCATCTCTGGCCAGGCGTGTGCTTGTAGCCTCTCTGCAGTCTAAGAAATTACTTAGCATGCTAGAACTTCTTGATAAACTCAGATCTGTAATTAAAAACATAAACAACACAATGCAGGCCTCACATGGATGAACAGTTGTGGGCATTACAGGCCCCTGTGGGTTGTTCCACTGAAGAGCAGGAGGGGGAGATGCTGGTGGCTGTTGGACAAATTGCTACCAGATGTGGATTTCAATAAACACCATGCCGTTGCTCCCCTACCCACAAGTGCTAAGAATTTCTGGAGGCAACAGAAGGATCAGTAAATTGGAGCCTGTCCAGAATGAATGGAGCCTCCTGGGTGTTTGTCCACAAAGCCAAGACAGGCCCTGGGGCTTCTCTCCCCACCTGCTGCTTTATACAGCCGGACTCCAGGGAACCTGACAGAAGCCCGGAACCAGGGTTCAAAAAGAAGGTGCGGTGGGATGAGACAGCACGGCGTCAGGAAGTTGGGGAGCCTGCCGTGTGTCCTGTGGTGAACGAAACACCCTTCCCTCCTTGCAAGTGAGGAGAGAAGGTCGGCTGTGCAGCAGCGACTGCATGCAGCAGGCCACAGGGCTTTGGGGCGCCTGTTTGCTTCCCCAGCACGTTCAGGCTGAAAACAGGGTCCAGGTCCAGAGCTTCTGCCACTGTGTCGGCTACCTGCAGAATGGGCGATTCAGAGTGTTTTCCTGTCCTTTCTCTTGGTTATGACTTCCTGGCTTAAAAAATCAAGTCCCAAAGAGACAGTCGGCTCCAATCTCAAGATGGCTGTAGTTCACCAGCTGCGTGATTTTCCTCTTAGAGTTTGGCCTCTCCAGGGCGGGGTCCGCCCACACCTTCTCTCTCTTCTGCCTCTGTAGACCCACAGGTGCCTTCCTATAGGTCCTTGGGAAGAATACACAGCGGTTGAACAGCAGCAGAAATGCAGGCGCTTTCCAAGAAAACACCTTAGCCACGGAGACCGCACTTCCATTCTGGATTCTGCAGAAGTGCTGCAGTGGAAGCCGTCGGCGCCTGCTCTACTCCCATCTTTGTGGCAGACCTGGGCCGGCCCTGAACGCCGGGGTCCCTGGCTCCCCAGGATGGCAGTGATGTTGTGGCTAACTCGGACTCCCTGAGTTCTACACTGAGCATTTACTTGGCATTTCTCATGTAATCTTCATAGCCATTTTGTTTCACAGATGAGGAAATTGAGGCATGCGCAGGCCACACATGTCACCCAGGGTTGTGTTGCTAGTAAATTCAGGAGCCACACCACCCGGTCCTGAACCTGTGTCCTCCAGGCTCTGCAGAGCCTCTCCTGCCCAGCACTTCTGGATTCCCATCTTCAGCCAGGGAGTCCCAGGCCCTCGCCCTCTGCTCCCCAGGTCTGTTCTTCAGATCGTCATGTCCATGGTTCCTGCCTCCTCAGGTCAGAGACTCAGTGTTACCTGTGCATAAGACTCTTGGGGACTGACTCCCACAAACTAAACTCCTAAGTGCTTGATGTACACAGCTCTGCAAGGGCGTTCCTCCCGCCCTCTGCTCCCCGCACATTCAGGAGAAAATTGGTGATATGAGGGCGCCATGTTCACCTGTGAGCACTGGTTTGCCACGGAGCTCTACCTTTCACACCTTTTGCCCTCTGGGGTCTTGGGTCTCGCCAGGTCTATCCCCCAAGGCCACCCTTGTCCTGATTGTTGTCAGACAGCCTGGTGCTCCTCTGCGTGCGTGCTGAGCGTGGTCACCATGGCACAGGAGAACCATGCAGACCTCTCGGGAAGCCAGTGAGACTGTTGCCTTGATCTCAGTGGGACCAGAGAGACAACTGGAGGCATCTGTCTGTCTATTTAGGTGATACTGGGGATTGAACCCAGGGGCTTCACACCAACCTACATCTCCAGCCCTTTTTATTTTTTATTTAGAGACAGGATCTCACTAAGTCACCACATTGCCCAGGCTGGGTTGGTACTTGCTATGCTCCTGCCTCCGCCTCCTAGACTGCAGGGACTACAGGCGTGTGCCACTGCACCGGCTTTGTGTCATGCATTTAGAACAGCCCCAAACTGCTGACTCGTCACCTCCCAAGGAGGACGTTTTTGCAAAGGGCAGACTGGGGACAGGCCCATGACGCAGTGGGAGGTACAGGGTACAGGCCTGTGTTTCCACACCCAGCTGCCTAGTGGAGTGCAGTGCAGAGGGACAGTAGACCTGCTGGCCCAGCAGGTCACTGGCACAAAGGCCCTCCGCCACTGGTGCACGGTGGCCGCTGTGTCCAGGAGAAAGCCCTGGGGGTTGTGGGTGCAGCAACTGCCCCTCGTCAGCCCGTGGCACAGGCGCCAGACCGGACCCCGTCTATGGTCCCAGCGCCTCACAGGAGCACTAGCGTCCGTGGCAGAGCATGAATCCTTTCTGTCTGCAGAGATACAGAGCAGCTCCCCAGGCCCCAGGGATGAGGAAAGTGACTACCGATGGCTCTGGCTTTCTCTGGGGTGATGAAAGTGTTTTGGAATTGGTAGCGGTGGTTGCACAACCCTGTGAATATGATAAATGCCACTGCATTGTATGCTTGAAACAGGGAAGGGATGGCATGTGGTTTGTATTTTAAAAGTGAAGGAGCCACAGCACATGCCTGTAATCCCAGCACTAGGGAGACTGAGGCAGGAGGATCCCTGTGAGTTTGAGGCCAGTCTGGGCTAAATAGTGAGTTCAGGCCCAGCCTGT
>PVJO010025752.1:0-22257 GCA_004026905.1 Hystrix cristata
GTCAATTCTCCCAATAATCTGGTTGGACATAGTCTGAAATTTATCCTGCAGGAGGGTCTGCACCACCGAGGTGAGGTCCTGCCTGGTCTCAGGGTCCATCTTGAACATCTTCCCAGTTCCCTGGTTGGTAGCAAGGTCTCTGACCATCTTCATTCTTTTTAAGGGCTGTATAATATTCCACCGTGTATCACCACTACATTTTCTCCATCCATTCATCTGCTGACGAACACTGAAGTTGATTCTTTATCTTGGTTACTGTGAATAGCCAAATAGACATGGGGGGCAGCTGTCCCTTGGACACACTGGTTTCCCTTTCTTTGGATGTCGTTCTGTTTCTCTGTTTTCCATACCAGTTGCCCGTATTTACATCCCCACCGAGAGTGTATGCATTGCCCTTTTTCCGTATCCTCACCAGGACTGGTGATGTTTGTCCTTTTGGTCATAGCCATTCTGACCAGGGCGAGACGATTTCTCTCTGTGGCTCTGATTTGTATTTCCTTCTTCATGCAGACTTTTGCAAAGCCATAAAATTAATTTCAATAAGACCAACTTTTCTACTTTTTCCTTGTATCAGTTGTGTTTATGGTACTAAGTGTGAAATGGGCCTTGAACGTGGGCCATCCAGGCATGATGTTCGCCCTTTTCTTTTTGAGATAGAGTCTTGCTATGTAGCCCAGGCTGGCCTTGAACTTACAGCCATCCTCCTGCCTCAGCCTCCCAAGTGCTGGGATTACAGGTGTGTGGCACCACGCCTGGCTTGATTTCTCCTCTCTGAGAGGTGCTTTCTGTAGGCCAGGCACTGTGGTGGGTGATGAAGCTACATCAGCAGGTGGGATGAGACCTGCCTTGTGGGCTACAGGCCAGCAAGAGATCAGATGATTCAACCTGCAGGTGACCTGACACAGTGATGGGATGAGGATGAGAGGTCGAAAGCAAGGAGGAGGCAGGGAGGCCTCCAAGACAGCTCAGGCTGGAGGGAGGAAGAGGGTTGAGTCCAGGGGAAGAGAGACCCGGATGATGGAAATGGCATGTGCAAAGGCCCCGAGGCAGGAGGTGGAACCAGGTGTGTAGTTTCAGTGTGCGGGACACAAAAGGGGAGCTCAAGACTGGACAGGAAGCAGGAGGGGATAGATCTGTGCTGTGATGAGCTACGAAGAGCCAGGCGCAGGGGAGTTAAGGGCCTGAGAAGCGATGGGAACTGGTGTTTGCTTGTTTCTGTCTATTTATTATTGGTACATGCTCGCAGCGCATACTGAGTGATTCCTTGTGGGGAGTCGGTGCCTGTGCAGAACACCTGAGATCTCTTTGCATCCCATCCCCCTCCCTGCCTCCATCTCTTGGTCCCCTTCCCATCTGAGTAGATCTATATCCTTGTTTCCTATTATTTGTCCTTTATTTTCTCTTCGCTTATACTTTGGGTTTCTCGTATAAGAGAAACCCTGCGATATTTAAGTTTATGTGTCCGATTTATTTCACTTAACTCTAGGGTCTCAAGGTGCACCCATTTTCCTGCAAATTTTATCCTCAAGTTTATCCTTCTTCATGGCGGAGTGATACTCCATGGTGTATAAATACCACATTTTCTTTATCCATTCATCTGCTGATGGGCATAAAGGCCACTTCCAAGTTTGGCTCTTCTGAATTGTGCTGCTATAAACATGGGGCTGCACGTGTCACTGTCATACGATGTCTCTAACCCTTTTGGGAAGGTGCCTAGAAGGGGAATACCGTAGCTGAGTCAAATGGAATTTCTAATTTCAGCTTTAAGTTTTTCAAGGAATAGCCTGTTACATCCAGTGAGGGGTCTCTGGGGGTGGAGGGTCCCCTGAAGTGACCCTCTGCCTCTCTTTGCGTCCTTGCCCTCATTCTGGCGAAGAATGAAGTGGGGCTCTCAGCAGAAAATGGGGGAGTCAAGACTGATATGGTGCAAAGTGCAAATTTATTTCAAGTGTGGCAAGTGCAGAGGGCTACTTGAGCAGCTGAGTGGTGCCGCAAGATAGGGGGCACCCGCTCAGGAGGCCCAGTGAGTTTGAGGAGTGTTCCATACTTACAGGGCTGAGTGCGTGCCCGAAAACAACCGTTTCACTGATTGGTGTAGCTGGGGCTGATCCAGGCCTTGGCCTTTGCTTCTGGGAAGGGGACGAGGTCGGTGGGGATTTCTTAAGTGTGCGGCAAGTGTGAGTAACATTTTCATAAGGATACAGAAGGGCACCTTTTTTTTCAAGAACATGGTGCACTCTAAGCATGTGATGATTTTACAGTCATCAGCCACAGATAAGAATGTGATGATTTTACAATGTTAATCATCATGTTTTGTCTCGTGTTTTTTCCCCTCTATGTCTCTGTAATCTGTCCGTGCAATCCATACTGATTTCCATAGTGGTTGTACTAGTTTACATCCCTGCCAACAATATAGAAGGGTTCCTTCCTACTCACAGCCTTTCCAGAGATTTTTTTAAATTATTATTTCGTCATTGTTGTTTTTCAGACAGGGTCTCACTCTGTAGCCCAGGCTTGGCCTCAAACTCACAGGGATCCTCCTGCCTCAGTCTCCTGAGTGTTGGAATTATAGGAGAAAGTGGCTATACATCCTGCTAGTCTTCAGGAGGCCTCAGCCTTTGGCTCTGTTACATGGGGATCTGTTAAATGGGGCCATTGCTCTGAGATGGGCTCCCAGCTCCTGCTGGCCTCTGTCCCCACCTCCTGGGAGGGCTGAGTGCACTGCTGAGGGACAGCAAGACACCAACCCACAAACTCCTTGGCCACCACCCCACAAACTCTGGAGATATCCACCCTCCCCAGCCTCATGCTTTGCCAGCTCCCCCCTTCCTACTTCTCCATTCCAACGCGGGGCGGAGGCACTTCAGGGAGCCCGATGGAGGGAGGAGGAAGCTGGTGCCCACTGAGAAAGGACACCTTGTTTTTGCGTCCTGGGAGGAGAGAACTTCCCGGCCCTGCTTCCTCGGCAGCCGGCTGCGGGAGCGGGGTTTGGAAATCCTGCCACTCCTCCTCCCACTGCGCCTCCTGTCTCACGTGGCTGCCTGCCCAGAATCGTGCCAGCCATCACAACGGGGCTTTGTGCTCTAGAGACAAAGAGCATGCTCCTTACCTGCTGCCTGGGCCAGGGACCTGTCTGCCTTGTCCTAGTCCTGGACTCAGAAGGGACAGTCACTTCCTTCTCTGGAGGGGCAACTCAGGTCTCCAGACAGACTGCTCGCCTCCTGCGGGGGGCTGGAGAAGCGCAGGGCAGGGGTGGATGGGCGAGGAATAAGCTGCCATCCTAGGAGTGGAGGGGGCAGAAGAAGTAGAAACCAACCTGCTCCGATTCCAACGGAGAGGCTGGGATCTGGCCCGGAGAGGAACCGAATTCCATTTCACCCAGCAAGTGTGCGTTGAGTCTTACGTGCCAAGCCCAAGTGGTGTGGGAGGCGCAGCATGAATCAGACATTGTCCCTGACATTTTGGAGATAAGACGAGCATGTAAATCACCGTGGAACAAGGGAACGCAAGACCAAGGTCATGGAGTGGTGCAGCCAGAGCAAGGACGGTGGTTCTTTTAGGATGTGTGGATTCTTTTCTGGGTTTTTTTTTTTTTTTTGGTGTTGATGGGGCCGGATCTATATCACCCAGCCTTGGCCCTGAACTCCTAAGCTCAAGCGGTCCTCCTGCCTCAGGCTCCTGAGTAGCTGGCATAACAAGTCCAACCGACCTAACTGGGCTTTATTTTCTTTTTCTTTACTTTTTTCTTTCTCTCTTTCTTTCTTTCTTTCTTTCTTTCTTTCTTTCTTTTTTTTTTTGGTGTGGGGTTTCGAACTCAGGGCCTTGCATGGGCTTTATTTTCTGATTTTAAACAAAGCACTTGGCATTGTGTCTTATTAAACCCTCAGTTCCCCCGGCACACATCCTTGCTTTATCATCTGCACACATACCACTTCCTCCTCTCAAGCGTACATTGTTTAGCTGTGTTACTTTTATTTGCCCCTGCTACTGAGAGCCCGAGGAGACCAGGCTGGGCTGTTGCCTGTGTCCCCAAGGCCCAGGACATAGTAGGTGCTCAGTAAACACTTATTAAATAATCAATGTTATATATACATGTATCATATTTTATAGGATCAAGATCATACTGTATATGTGGTCGAATATGCTGTTTTATTCCGACCACTTATGTTTTTCAGTGTTTTCCTGCTATTAAATATTCTGTGAGGGCCGGGGATGTTGCTCAGTGGCAGAGGGCTTGCCTAGCACTGTGTTAGGCTCTGGGGTTGATCCCCAGCACTGCGAAATAAATAAGTATAAATAGATGATTGTTCCTCCATAGTCCTTTTTGATAGCCATATAGATTCCACTGGTGTCCGTACTGTATTTCAACTCACCCCTCAGAACACTTATTCCAGGCCTGGGCCTCTCTGAGGATGAGACGTCTTTTCTACTCCCTGTGGGCCCACGCCCAGCATGTCAGATGAAGGGAGGCTGCGGCCAGTCCCTGGCAGCAAGGTCCTGGGGGCGGCTCAAACCCCGCCCTTGGCATTTCTCCATCAGAATGCTCAGCTGGGACCCAAATCCCCAGATCCCCGCAGTTCCACAATCCGGAACCACACCGGTCAACGACGCGGACTGCTCTAGCCATCTGTGGAAGCTGGGCCCCGGCCGCGTCCCCGGGGCCCAGCCTCAGTGCCCTGGACATCTCAGGACATCTCGGCGTCTGAGACCCTTAGTGAGGGCTTGCTCTGTGCCAGCGATGCTAAACATCTGGCATGTAGTTTACTCCAAGCTCACACTGCCCCACCCCCCATGAGATGGGTGCTATTAGGAGCCCCAGTTTACAGGTGAGGAAACTGAGGCCCGATAGGGGAACTCACTTGGCAGAGAACACCCAGTGTCAGGATTCAGTCCCAGATCAGCCCGACCCAAACCTCTGCTCTGAAACCCCGAACTCTGCGCTCCCCTACGTAAGGCTATATTATGGAGCACACGCCGCTTGCAGCCACAGGCAGACTGCTCACGTAGAGAGTGGCAGGACGATGACCACGGGGTTGCCTTTGGGGAGCTGACAGAAAGGAGCCTCACCTGTCTTGAGCACCTACTATGTGCTAGGAATGATGCCAGGTGCACCACACTACCATCGTGATTAGTTCTTATAACAACCCTGTAGGAACAATGAGCTCCCCTCCCCCTTCCTGGCTGGTGGCCCCCAGCAGGTTCCACACCCTCTCTGGTCCGTTGGCAGGGGCTGTCCTAGGAAAACTCCACCCCCCACCAGTTCCAGGTCAAAGCTTCTATGAACAGGAAGTGGCCAGGCCATGTGGAAAGTTTAGGGAGCGTGGCCACTGCCTCAGGCAAATTGTGGGGTCAGACTGCGGCTATGGGGCAGGCCTGGCTGGCAGTTGTAGCCCTGGCCATTCCCCCTGGGGGTGGGGTGGGGGCTGGGAAGGCCACTTCCTGCTTAGCTCTGGAAAATGAGCCACAGGTGGCCGGGTGGCAGTTTGGCTGGCGTCCAAGGGCCACAGGTCATACAGCAAGGCCCATTTCCCCCTGAACTGGACATTTACTTTCTCCTTGTTTTTATTTTTTTATTTTTTGGTACTGTGAATCGAACTCGGCACCTTGAGCTTGCTAGGCAAACACTCTACCACTTCAGCTAAATCCCCAACCCTAACAATGTCTCTCTGTAGTTCAGTTTGGCCTTGAACTCACCATGTAGCTTAGGCTGGCCCCAACCTCTTGGTGATCTTCCTGCCTCAGCCTCCTGAGTGCTGAGATTACAGATGTGCACCACCATGCCCAGCTATACTTTGGGGAGATCTGGGGTGGCTGCTAAAGATCATGGTGGGTGAGGGCCTGCCACTGTCCTAGATCCAACCCAGACCATCCCCCCCACCCCAGGAGGACTCATCAATGCTTCTAAACCGCCGAACCTGGTCTGTTGGGCCCACTTCCTGCGTGGCGGCACCGAGGCCCAGGTTCTGGGGGTGGCAGGGCCCTCGGGGTATCGAGCATCTGGGAGAGAATGCCGGGGCTCTGAATCCCCCTCATGCTGCCCAGGGCGCTGGGTGGGGAGGCCAGAAGGGAGTTTTGGAAGCGGATCAATTAGGTCGTTCGGGTGGCCGGGCTGGGTGCTCCGGTCCTGCTGGTCAGGGCGTGGACTGGGGCGATCACTCTGCCCAGCCCCGAGCGGATCCCACTGAGTCAGGATGGGCCCCAGCCCGGCCAGGGAGAAAAGGTGTGTCAGCGTGGCCGCGGCATGGGACCGTCTGCTCACATCGTCTCATGTGAAACGTGAAAACTGCACGCACTTGGAGATATGGGAGCAGAGAGGGAAGAAAAATCTCTGCCTGGGGTAGAAGGGCATCCTGGAAGGCTTCCCGGGAGAGGTGACCTTTAGTCTCTGAAAGCTCATTCTGGGACCCTCACTGCATCCCCTCCTGTAACTCTCTCTAAACCCCGTGAGAGCCTCCCCACCGAACATGCGGGGACCCCAGGCGGAGGCGGGGAGGTGACGGCCGGCCCCAGACCACAAGCCAGGACGGGGGGGGGCGGGGGGGGCGCCCGGCTGCTGACTGGGAGACTCAGGCTCTCGGGGCCTCAGGTCCTCGGTGCGCCGCCGCCGGCACACCCGGGCTCCCCGGGCACTAAGACGAGACTCGGAGGCGGCGGGATCCGGAGGCGGCAGGGAGGGGGAGAGGAGACCTGGAGACCCGGGTCGGCCGCGCCGAGGCCCCGCCCCGCGCCCTAGGCCCCGCCCCGCGCCCTAGGCCCCGCGACCAGGCCCCGCCCCGCCCCGAGGCCCCGCCCCGCGCCCTAGGCCCCGCGACCAGGCCCCGCCCCGCGCCCTAGGCCCCGCCCCGCGCCCTAGGCCCCGCCCCGCCCCCAGGCCCCGCCCCCCGCCCCCCAGCCTCCCGGGCTTTCCGCGGTCCGTGCGCTCTGGCGCGCGAGTCTGGGGCGCCGGCAGGGGGCGCGCGGGGCTCAGGCGGGCGGGGGACCCCGCGGGAGGCGCTACTGGGGGGAAGGCGCCGGGCCTCCCCTCCCGCCCCCTGCCCGCCCAGCCGGTCCTCCCGGAGCCCAGACGCCGCGGCCGGAGCCCGGTGTCCCTGCACCCCGCCTGCGGCTCGGAGCGCGCCTACCTGTGGAGTCCGGGCGCCCCCTCCCCGGCACCTGCGCTGTGCTCCTCCCCAAACCTCCCGTCCGCTGCTCGCGCCGCGGCTCGGACAGGTGGCGCCGGGAGCCCCGGGCAGGGCGCCGGGCTCGCAGCTGGTGACTTGTAGATGCCCCCGGGTCCAGCCTCGGGACCTGGATGCCTCCTGCCCGGAAAGTTTGGGCCGTGCGCCATGGCCAAGAGCAGCTCCCTGCACATCCGCGTGGTGGAAGGCCGGGCGCTGCCCGCCAAGGACGTGTGAGTATGTCGGCGGGATCGGCAGGAGCGCGGGGGTCGCGCCCAGGATGGGACGCGGGCAGCGCCGCCCTCACCGGCCTCAGGCCGCGCGCCCAGGGCTGTCCTGGCCGGAGGGGGACGCGCAGCTCAGCTCACCCGCCCCCCTCGCCCGGGAAGGAGGGGGTCTTTGTTCCGGGGATGCATTCTTGGGGTCCTCTAGAGCCAGAGAGGGGACCCCAGGATCGGATCCTGTTGTGGCTGGGGAGGGGGCCGCGGGGTCTCTTCCTCAGTCCGGGCAGGTGTTTCAGGTGACGCTTCTCCGGGCCAGGTGTGTGGGAGGCTGGGGAGCCCTGGGGAAGCATCCGGAAGGCCGGGGGTACACTGCGTGCATTGGGGTCCTTTAGGCCCAGTCCCCTGAGCCTCCTGATGCTGCAGCTGCCAGCCCGGGATGGGCTTTCTTGGATGCTGCTCCCCGCGCGGAGCCAGCTTCCTCTATAGCACCTCTACCTGCCAGGGGCGGCAGGGCGGGGGACCCTCGGGCTCCCCTCATCCCAGTCCCGGTCCGGTCTCTGGCTCTGCCTCCCGGGCTGGGCGGGCAGGTGCTGAATCAGCAGAATGGGGGGTGGTCTCTTCCTGCTTGGCTGGGAGCCCAGCACGGGCTGCGGGTGCCAGCACCCGAGACAGGTGGGTTTGGGAATCCTTGGGAGGCTGCTCACTGGGTGACCTTGAACCTGCTTCCTCCCGAGCCTCAGTTTGCCATGTGGGCAATGGGTGGGATCTGCATCTGGGCCTCGCACCCAGCTGTGAGGATAGAGGAGCTGTTAGGAGCTGCTGTGGCCAGGCGAGCCGGAACAGGACTTGGGAGCCCAGCCCGGGGCAAGGTTGGGGTTCCAGCAGGGAGTCTCCTGCCTCTGCCACCCGCAGCTCTGCAGCTGTGTGTATCAACGGGGGCTGCTAGGGTGATTTCAGCACCCCATCAGCTACTCCAAATAAACACGCACCTGAGATCCAAGCAGAGAAGGCTGGACAAGCCCCTGCTACCTTCTTTCTGAGATGTCCCCTTGGAGCCCCTGGAAATCAGATTGTGGACCCTGGGTGGCCTTGAGGTCAGGGGCAGGGCCTGGCAGCTGCCACGGAGCTGAAGGGACCGTGGCCCAAGAGGAAGTACCCAACTCCTGAGCCTGGGTGATGGCTGTGGGCTGGGGGCCCCTGAGAAGGGGCTTGAAGCACACCTGGCTCCCAGCCCCCCTTCCCCACCAGTCCCGGGGCCCTGGTGAGCTCGGAGGGGACCAGGCCCCCGAGCAAGGGTAAGGAAGCTCACTGTGCCCCACCTGGTGATCTAGCCACCCTGCGTCAGTTTCCCTAGCTGTTGGCTCCCATCTTCAGATCCACTCTTCTCAGAGCATGCTGGGATCTTGGTGCCCGGGGGACTTCTGTGGGATGTGTTCTCTCCCCTTGCCTAAGGGAAAGGTCAGCCTGGACCAGAGCCCGGCTAGGTTAAAGGGCTGACCAGCCCTCTGCATGTGGCTTCAGTTACTTCTATTGCTGAAGTAGCTGCTGTGGGTCATTGCGGGCCGGCTATGACCTTGCACATAACACTTCCTGTGGTCTTATAAGAATTCCTGCTTTACAAGTGGGTAAACTGAGGACCAGAGAGGCAGTCGCTTGTCCCAGGCCACACAGCTAGAGTTTGGGCGCTGACTGCTGCCATGTACAAACCAGACCGGGCAGCTGGCGGCCAAGGGACCCACTTTCCCGCGCCCGGCCGAGCTGGGCAGGGTCATGGGAGAGGCCAGGAGTCTAGAGGGAGAGATGGGGTCTGGGAGAGGCTGGCTCCTTCCACCAGTGCCATTGCCCCTGCCTGATAGGAGCCTGATAAGGCGCTTGTGCGTCAGAGCCTAGAGTCTTGCTGGGCTGGGCTCCCAGGAGGGGCCGGGGTCAGGCTGGGCAGTGGAGAGAGCTGTCCTGCCCTGTGCTGGTGGGATGCCAGCCGGACCTGAGGCTCCAGCTGGGGAGATTGTGGGATGGGAGCGCCATAAAGGAGGGACACAGGGCACTGCCAGCAACAGGCGTCTGGATGGGGAAACTGAGGCTTGGGTTGGATCCAATCCTTAGCGCCAACTGTTCCCTGGAATTCCTGTTCTCTGGAATTCCTGGGACATCTGTGGATCTGTGACAGACTGAACAGAGAGGGGGTGGCAGAGAGAGAGAGAGAGTTAGCTGAAGTGGAGGGAGAGGCTGTTGGAGGGGGGTAGAGGGGACTCTGGCTATGAGCCCAGGTGTCAGCCCCACAGGCCTGGGTGGGAATTCTGGCCCTCTGACCCATCTTTTCATTCATCAAGATCTCTACGGGGACAGCTCTAGGCCAGGGAAGTGGGGAAGCAGGGCTGGCTCTCCCCAGAGCTCACAGCTTGCAGGTGATGGGGAGGTGGGAAACACGCATAAAAATTGGCAGCAAGATGATTTGGCATACTTTGGAGTCTATTTATTTATATTTATTCATTTATTGATTGAGACAGGGTTTTGGTATGGTGCCCATGCTGGCCTGGACCACCTTGGTTCGAGCGATCCTCCAGCCTCAGCCTACCAAATAGCTGGGACTGTACCACTTGCCCAGGTTGGAGGGTTATTTTAGACAGGACAGGGATGGTCAGGGATGGCCCCTAGGAGGAGATGACTCTTGGACTCAGGCTTGAATGAGGGGCCTGGTGGGCCACTCGCCATTTGCTGCTGACTGCTGTTATGAAGGGGTGGTGGTGAGCTGGCTTTGGTGGGCCCGGCACTCAAGGCTGCAGGAGAGGAGGCAGCACACCTCTTAGTGGTTCAGTGTCGAGGTGCAGATTCCCTGGTCTGTGCCTGCAGGGCCACCCTGGGGAGGGCAGTGTTTACCCCAGAGAGTGGCACTGAGGCCCTGGACCCATGACCTGACCCTCCACTTCCTAGGAATTGTATGTTAACATTATGTCCAAATGACAGAGCAGGGAAATTGAGGCTGGAGAGGGGAAAGAACTTGCCCCACTAGGCGGTGGCACATGCTCCTGACTGCTGCTTCTAGCTTTCTGGGGCCAGGACTCCCAGCCTCTGGCCTCCTGCCTTGGGGACCCACTCCCACAGGTGGAAACCCAGAGTTCATGTGTGGGGTGGGTCAGGCATGTGGAGTGGGCAGCCTAGGCAGTGGTGACATGTCCACCACTGTCCTCTGAAGTCCCACATCTTTGGTGTGCTTGCTGTGTGACCTTGGGTCAGTCCCCAGCCCTCTCTGGGCCTCAGCCCCCAGCTAACACTAAGGGTGCGATAGATCCCTCGCTCCCACAGGTCTGGAAGCAGCGACCCCTACTGCCTGGTGAAGGTGGACGACGAGGTGGTGGCCAGGTGAGGAGGAACTGAGGGAGCAGGGAACAGGGACTCACCTTTCAAAGGGGACCTGGGGCTGGGGGAGGGCACTGCTTACCCCAGGGGAACCTGCAGGCCTGAAGGTGGCGGCCATGTCCCAGGGGCTGCCGCCTGCTGTCCGCATCCAGCCCCCTCTGGACCCACGATGTCCCTGCCATGTCCCTGCCAGCTCCCTGGGCTGACTCAGCCGCTGCCAGCCTGCACCTCCCACGGTGGCCTCCCTGGGGGCGGGCATCTCACGCTTGGCTGGCCAGGCTGGTTCCGGGCCTGCCGGGTGCTGCGGGCACCGAGTCTGTGTGCATGAGCGAGTATGTGCGCGTGCGCGCGTGTGTGCGTGTGTGCGTTCTGCCAGCTGGGCCTGCTCGTGAGGATGCGTGGGGGCTGCAGGGGTGGTGTGAACTCCAGTGACCATGTGTGTGTGCTCTGGTGGGCGTGCAGGCCCGTGGGGCTGGTGCGTGTGTACTGGGTGTGTGTGTGTGTTTGGGCACATGGGTACGGGCATGAACGCGGTGGGGCTGTGTGGCATGTGGATGAATCTCCCGCCCCCACAGGCCAAGGGACAGCTCTCGGCCCCCGCAGCCCCGAGGCAGGTGGGCAGGCGGGCGGGCAGCAGAGGCCTTGGTTCCTATGGAGACGGCAGGATTCAGGATGCCCTTGGCACTGGTTCTGGTCTAGATGGGTGGGCAGCCGGGGGTGGCTGCCCGAATCAGGGAGGGCCTGGCTGTGGCACCCCGTCGTCTCCATACATCACCTCCTTGTGTCAGGGTGTGGCCCCTGCTCCATTCTGTGACCCCACCCCTAAACCTGCAGATGAATTTTTTGTGTGGTCTCAGGCTGCTGTCTTCCCCTCTCTGGGAAGCCTGAGGGGACCTGTAGGTGGGAAGAGGCTGGGGGCAAGCAGGAGTGTTTGGGAGGACGCTTCAGTGGTGCCTCTGGGCTAGGTGGAACGGGCAGGGTGTGTGTGTGTGCATATGTGTTTGTGTGTGTGTACATGTGTCCCCCGGTTTCCAGGCCTATCTGGGTCCCCACACCTCCTGTGTTTTCCCTTGCTGCCTGCTGCCAAGCCTTGGGTGATCTCGGGGCATCTTGGCTTTTTATCTCTCCTTCCCACTCAACACCTTGTTTTTGAACAAGAAGCTGCTCATTCCTCTCCCAGGGCCTTTGCACTTGCTGTGCCAGCCATGCGGAACACTTGTCCTCCTCGTTTCCCTTTTGCTTGGTCTACTCCTTCGGGAGACCTTTCCTGATCCACCCAGATACCAATCCACCAGCCCAATCCTCAGTCTCTCCCCCAGCCTGCGGGAATGAATGAAATTGTATGTGTGAGGGTGACCGCGCGTGTGTGTGTGTGTTTGGGGGGTTGGTATGTGTTAGCTATGCATTACTGCAGGTGTGAAAGTGTGTGTGCCCACATTCCGGGTGTGTATCTATCTGGGTGATGGTGTCTGTGTGTACAAACAGGGAAGTGTGTGTTTCTTGACATTCCTGGGGCACGTGTGTGTCTGTATGTGTGCGACTGTGCCTGTGTGTCTCCGGCTGGCCAGGTCTTTCTGGGTGCGTGTCCCTGTGTGTGTGTGTGATCCCGTCCCTGGCTGGGTGTGTGTCTGTGCGGGTCTCTGAGCAGTTCTGTCCGTCCCCATCCCCGGCCCTTCCTTTAGGACAGCGACAGTCTGGCGCAGCCTGAGTCCTTTCTGGGGGGAGGAGTACACCGTGCACCTGCCGCTGGACTTCCACCACCTGGCCTTCTACGTGCTGGACGAGGACACCGTCGGGTGTGTGCGGGGACCCCTCCTGGGCACCCAGGGGAGGGCGTTCGAGTCACGCCCCACAGCCAAGAGCCCACCCAGCGCCTGGCACCACCCCTCGTCCCTCCGCTTCTCGGGCGGGGGGTCCCTGACTCTGGCCTCGTGGGCACCCTCTGCAGGCATGACGACGTCATCGGCAAGATCTCCCTGAGCAAGGAGGCCATCGTAGCCGACCCCCGAGGTAGGCGACGGCCTGGTGGCTAGGAGGGGGAGCTGTTCTTGCTGGCCTTAGTTTCTAATTCAGCTCATTAAGGAGCCCTTCGTTCATTTACCTAATTCCCCATTTGCATCCCACCCAGGGTTTGTTCCCTTCCAACGTGTAGCCTCCTAAAGGCCCCCTTCCCCTCTCCTCCCCTTCCCCTCTTCCTCCTCCACCTTTTCAGCCCCCATCCATCCTGTACTGCTAATCAAACCCAGGCCCTTCACACTGAGCTACATGTCCAGCCCTTTTTTATTTTTGACTTTGAGACAGGGTCTCAGTAAACAGCGAAGTCGCCCAGGTTGGGCTCAAACTTGCAATCCTCCTGCCTCAGCCTCTCATAGTGCCGGGATTCCAGGGGTGCATCACCATGCCTGGCTCAGCCCTAGAGATATTTCAAACACACAGAAGCAAGAACAATAATAATAGCAGCAAATGCTTATGTTGTGCTGGACACTCAGTGCTTTACATATCCACTCTCCATTATCATAAAAAGCTTGGAGGCGGGTACCCTTCTGATGCCCGGTTTTTGGTGGATAAACGGAGGCACAGCTAGTTAAGGGATTTGCCCCAAGATCACAAGACCAGGATTTGAACCAAGGTTGTCTGGTTCCCATGTGTGAACTGTGAGGACTGTGCTGCATGTGTGCGTTTTCTGCTTACACACATAGTAGCGGATCACACTGCCTGTTGTGCGCCTCACTTTTTTTCTTCTCTGTGTATCTGAGATCTTTCCATAAAGTTACTGCCTGGGTTTCTGCAGTCTTTGTGCTTTACAGACGTCATGGGACCTGCAGTACGGCTGTTCCATTAAGCACTTGGCTAGTTCCTCTCCATATACTCGGGTTGTTTACAATATTTTCCTAGTTCAAACAGTGTAGCAGTAAATAGCCTGGTCCTGGTGTGATTTCACACACGCGCGAGCTCTATCAGCATGCCAGGCGGGTTCCTACGGGTGGGTTTGCAGAATCGGACCACATACGTTTGTACGAGTGTTTGATATTGTTGCTAAATGACTCCTCGGGGGGAATTAAGGATTGACCGACCCCACAGCTTTGTGAACAGTTACCAGGATTTACATCCTGTGTCTAGCAGGTAAAGCGCGACTTTTACAGAGCTTTATTTTACCCTCCACATGAGTGAATCGAGCACATTTTGTATGTTGAATACATTTGCAATCACTTTTGGACACTTCCGTGCATGTAAGATGTGCATTTTCGCCCATTGGCTTGTTCGCCTTTTCTTATTGGTTTGTAGGAGCTCTTTACATATTAGGGAAATTAACCTATTATCTATCATTATGAACTGCAAATATTTTTCTCTTTGTCGTCTACATTTTGACATTGTTTATAATTTTTTCTATGTAGTAAGTTTCCTTTTTTCGTAGTCAACTTCAGAGTGTGTGTGTGTGTGTGTGTGTGTGTGCACTCTTGATATTTTTTATACACAAAAAGATCTTCCCTGGAGTTAGGGGTGTAGCTGAGCATAGAATGCTTGCCTACCATGCACCTGACCTGTGTCTGATCCCCAGCAGTCTAAAAAACAAATAAACACACAAACAAAAAACAACAAACCTTCCAACTCTAAGATTAACCTTTTTTTTTTTTTTTAATGATAATGGGGATTGAACCAAGCTTATCTCCACCCTTTTTTATTTTTAATTTTATGATAGGGTCTCACTAAATTGCTAAGTTGCCTGGCCTGGGCTCAAACTTGTGATCCTCCTGCCTCAGCCTTCCATGGTGCCAAGATTACAGTCATGCACCATCATGCCTGCTGGCAAAAATTTTTTTAACATGATGCGCCCTAGCAACCATTTGTTTCACTTTTAAACATTTAAGTCTTTTTTTTTTTAAACATTTAAGTCTTTGACTGATTTGGAATATGTCCAGATGTAAGGTGTGAGGTTGAGATTGAATTTCATTACTTTTCTCTACAAATGATCTCAATACCACCTAGAGAGTGATCTATATTTTCTTCGGTGGCAGTGAGCTGGGAGCCTACTGTGTGCTGGCCATTGTGATGGCTACTGCTGCCATTTCGCCAGGGCTAAGTGGTGTTAGGGGCTTTGCCTGAGTCGCTGCAGTGTGCACAGTGTGTGCCGGCCGGATCTCCAGTTCACGGAGAGCTGGGAGGCGCCCGCCTCCAAGTCTGTGCCCCTGACCTCCCACAGAGCTGTTCTGGGGCTCCGCGTGCTCCCAAGGGCGCGGGGTTGGGCAGATGAGGTCCGAGGCTCAGCTCGAAGGGGTTCTTGGGTTCGGTAGGGTGGGAAAGTAGGTTCACACAGTGCGCGGAGCGATGAAAGAAAGAGCGTGAGCTTTGCGCATGTGCGGGCCTGTTTACTTTTTAAACGGGCGGCCAATGTGGACCCGGGCAGGGGGCCGTGGATGGCCTGGCGCTGGCGAGAAGGGGCTGCCTGTGCCAGGCTGCGTTTTCTTTTGGAGCCACTGGGGAGCCACGGATGGCCCTTGAGCAGGCCAGTGTGCCGAGCTGTGTGGTCGGAGGGGAGTGACAGGGGAGACGGGCTGCAGTGTCGGAGGACCCTCGTGGGTCACAGCGGGATGGGGAGACGCGGGAGATCGCCAGGAGTCTGGTGCCGTGATCAAGGGACAAGAGCTGGTGGGATCCAGACCGAAGGTGGTAGCGCGACGAGCAAACCGAGGGGGGATCACAGGGCAGACGTCCCCCAGGGCGTCACAGCCAGATCCTGAGTTACGAGGATCTCAGTTTCCCAGTGCCGCTGAGCAGGAGTGCCCAGGAGCAACTTCCAACAGGGTGGGCCCACAGCTTCCATCATCACGTTATACAGGGCTTTAAAAAATTCATTCATTCGTTCACTTACTGTGGCACTGGGGATTAAACCCAGGGCCTTCACACTGAGCTATAATCACGGCCCTTTTACAAATATTTTTGTTTTGAGACAGGGTCTCGCTGGGTTCATGGGATCTTCCTGCCTCAGCCTCCCAGAGTGTTGGGATTACAGGTGTGCACCACCACACCTGGCTCTAAAAAATCAAATATTTAAAGATAAGAGATGTAATCCCAAGAAAGGTCAGAAATAACAGCAAAAAAAGAAAAATCATCCAATTAAGCCTTTAAAAGATTAAAAAGGATAATTAAAAATTAAAAGCTCAATCTTTGTGCCAGGCACAGTGGTGCACGCTTGCAAATTCCAGCTATTGGGGAGGCTGAGACAGGAGGATCTCTAGCTTAAACTGTCCTGGGTAACCTAGCAAGATCCCATCACAAACAAACCAACGTGTTTAACATCGAGGGACCTTTGAGCTCACATGATGAGTGTTACATGCATGTGATACACAGTGGGTGCTTCATAAGCGTGCCTGCCTGCAGGGATCGACAGCTGGATCAACCTGAGCCGTGTGGACCCGGATGCCGAGGTGCAGGGTGAAGTCCGCCTGGCAGTGCAGCTGCTGCAGGGTGCTGGGGGCCGCTGCCTTCGCTGCCACCTGCTGGAGGCCAGGTGGGTCTTGCTGGACTTGGTGTGGAGGGCTGAAAATGGCGGGCACCCCTGGGTTTCCCCTACTGCTGGCCCGGGCTCCCTCACTCCTGGGCGCTTCTGGGCCACAGCAGGACCCTTGTGTGCACACAGCCCAAGCTCACTGAGTTCCCAGAGCCTGGGACGAGTCACAAGTCCTGTTGGGTCCCCAGAGATGAGCAAGAGGCTGGACCCCCAGGACGACCAGGCAGATGAGTTGTGGGTGTGTTAACCAAATTATAGCAGGTGGGCACTTGGTCCACTCTAGTGTAAGCGGAAGAGCTAGTGGATGGGCTCAATGACTGACAGGTGGCGTCGGGCATGACTGGATCCAGGTGCTCAAGTGGCGTCATCCGGAGTCTCTGTCTTTGGTTGTGCTGTCTTCCATGTTAGCTTCCTTCCTGGGTGGGGGCAAAATGGCCCCGGCAGCCCAGGCTGGCCTCCTGCCTGCTTGGCTGTTCCAACAGACAGAGTCCTGGACTCACTCTGACTGGCCCAGCCTGGAGCATGTGGTGATTTCTGAGCCCATTATGCGGACTGGTGGACTGAGAGGGGAGGAAGGGACACAGCCATGGGCAGATGGTGAGGCAGGGTAGGTCCTGTCTCAAATTAAAACTGGAAGGAAGACAGGTGTGGGACAAGCAAAGTCCACAGACAGACCGCAGGGCCACCAACTCAGGGACATCGCTAGAATCTCTTCCCCTCCCCGTCTCTCACATCCTTCTGGTCCCTTAAGTCACTCCCTCTTTCTTCCCTCCCACTTCCCATCTTTCTGCCTTTTCCCCATGCCGCTCTCCCCAACTTCTTAGGCCAGGTTGGGGAGAAACTATTTCTAGCTTGCTGTGTGACCAGGAAGCCCTTCCTTGCCCTCTTTGAGTCTCTCCCACCACCCCTAGATTTCTGACCCAGCGTCAGCCCCGGCCGGGCTCCCTGGAGTCTGGATGAGGGGGCGCCACAGGTCAGAGGACAGCTGGCCCTCAGTGCTTTCTGCTCAGGGCCCCCTCCCCAGCCACAGGGCTGTGCAGGATCTTCCCAAGCCTGAGAAGGACCGATTGCTGTCGCTTAGCAACTGTGCGGGCTCCTAGGAAACCAAAGGCTTTGGATGCTGGGCTGGGCTGGGAAGGGAGCAGAAGGAGGAAGCAAGCAGCCCCTGGTGGTGGTGGTGGGGGATGGTTGTGGATTTGGGGGCCTCAAGAAGGAGGCATGGGAAGCTGACTTGGGTGAGGCTTTTGAGTTGTCATAGCAACCAGCACAGGGGCTTCCAGTCTCATGCCTTCTCTTTGTTCCTAAGCAGGGCGTGGGCATGTATGTTTGTTGAATGAATAAATGGTGTCCTAAGCACTTTGCACCCATATCTTGTTGACCCTGGGCCCCACGAGGTTGGTCTTGTATCATTCCCATTTTTCAGATGAGAAAACAGAAGCTCCCAGAGGTAAAGTGACCTTTCTCAATGTCACCCAGCCAAGGAGTGCAGAGCCAGGCTTGGAAATCTTGCATCTAGTCCCCTCCAGGGCTCCTGGAGAAACTGAGTCTCCCTTTTCCCTCCGCACGACACCTTTACTTGCTGGGCTTGTGATGCTGGGCCTGATCTTTTGTGCCTCAGTTTCCTCATTTGGAAAGATGGGGATACCAACGCTTCCTCATAGGGTGCATGAGATGGCCAGAAGTGCCGGGATTGGATGGCTTGTTGCCACGGAAACCAGAGGCATTTGCATGATCTACCTGGCACCCCCTTTCAAGGCCCACCTTGGGCTGTGGTCCTTGAAGGTCCCGTGTGCCCTCACTCCTCACTTCCTCTGTCCCCAGGGACCTGGCCCCCCGAGACATCTCTGGCACATCAGACCCATTTGCACGCGTGTTCTGGGGCAGTCAGAGCTCGGAGAGCTCGGTGAGTGGGCAGTGGGGTGGCAGGGGCTGGGCACCTGGCAGGGGGTGGCCCATTTGCTCCCTCACTCCCAGGTCACTGTCCTGTCCCAGACCATAAAGAAGACACGCTTCCCGCACTGGGACGAGGTTCTGGAGCTCTGGGAGATGCCGGGTGCCCCAACCCCGCTGCGTGTGGAGCTGTGGGACTGGGACATGGTCGGCAAGAATGACTTCTTAGGCATGGTGAGCTTCCCTCCACACAGCACCCTCTGTGGCTCCCCAGTGCTTCCAGGGGGCAGGGGGCAAGACAGGCTGAGTGTCCTGGGGCTCAGGAGGACGGACGTGCAGGCAGCTGGGCGATGGAAGTTCAGGCAGGGGAGGTGGCTTTCTCAGGGCCAGGACAGAAATGGCAGAGCCAGGAATTCAGATCTCTGAACCCAAACCCCAGAACCCGAGCCTCGACTTCTGCACTGAGGTCCTCGACCTGGGCCCAAGGTCTTTCGCTCTTCCTCCATCTGTGAGGTGGGTGCGGCCATCCCTGCCCCTGCGTGGCTGTGAATGAAAGTGGCCAAAGTGGAGTCTTGGAAGGGGGCTGGATGAGCCAGCGGGAGTCGTGGTTACAGCTGCCCGTGGGGATGTAAAGAGCCGCACCTGCCTTGGGAAACAGCTGGTAGGTCCTCAAACCCTCACACACAGTCATCACCAGACCCCACAGTTCCACCTGTAGATAGCTAGAGACAGAAAGGAAATCCTCTGCTCATACACAGACTTCTAGGGTAATGTTCACAGCAGCATGAGCCATAGTAAATCAAAGCAGGAACAGCCCAAATGCCCGCCAACAGATGAACAAAATGTGGTGCATCCGTATGGTGGAATATTATTTAGCCACGAAAAGGAACGAAGCAACAATTCATGCCGCAGTGTGGGTAAGCTTTGAACTATGACACTCGGTGGAAGAAGTCAGTCCCCCCAAAACACAGATTGCAGACTCCACTGATATGAAATGTCCATAATAGGCAAATCTACAGACCCAGAAAGGGGCTGGGGGAGGATAGGATGCCAATAAGCGAGGCTTCTCCAGGACCAATGGAGAATGTTCTGAAATCGATGGCAATGCTTGTACTGCTCTGTGTGTGTATTAAAACTCATTGAATTGGGGCTGGGGATTTAGCTCAGTGATTAGAGTGCTTGCCTTGCAAGCACAAGGGCCTGAGTTCGATCCCCGGCACCACAAAAAAAAAAAAACAAAAAAAAAAACTCATTGAATTATACATTTTAAACAGATGAATTGTAAGGGCTATGAATTATATGTCTACGAAGTTGTTATTTAAAAATAAAAAGAGAGGGGATGGAGTCTGGGGACCTTCTGGATGGTTGTTAAACTTTTGATAGATGCAATTTGTAACCCTAAAATATTCCCAATCCCAACATGTAGCATCTGTGTGACTTCGGGCACACCCATACCACCTCTCTGAGCCTCAGTTTCCTAGCTGTAAATTAAGTGTCCCCAGGAGCTAACGATTTAGGATGGAGAGGGAAGAGGAGGTGGGCCTGCCAGGCCATGCCATCTGCCACAGGTGGGCGGTCTGAGCTCTTCCTCCCGGGGCGGGGTGGGGCGCGTGCCAGGAGGGCCGAGTCTATGTCCCCCTGCAGGTGGAGTTCCCCCCGCTGGTCCTGCAGCACAAGCCGCCCGATGGCTGGTTCCGCCTGCAGCCCTTCCCCAGAGCTGAGGAGGATTCCGGGTAATGTGGGTGTAGAGGGAGGGGCCGGCCTGGAACCTTCAGGGGCGGGGTCTGTGGGTGCCCAGGTCAGCCCGCACAGCATCCCTGGCCACTCCGTCCGTCCATCATCCATCCCCTTTAACAAGTGTCTTGGAGGGTCTCTCCAGATGTGTGCAGATGCGCCCGAGTGAGGTCACCTTATTCGCACCCACCAGTGCACACTCGATGTATATTCAGAACTCTGGATCCTCCCACACTCATCCCCATCTGTCCTCTGTGCTTATTTACATTGTTCACACTGTCTTACTGTCTCTATTTCTGTCTATACCTGTTAGCATCAGTTCACACCTGTGCACACCTGCGCAGGTGTCCACAGATCCACACTTACTTGTCCACACACATTTGCTGACACTGGCATCATCTTTCCACGCCGGCCACACCTGTTACACGGTGGGTGTCTATCGGTTCCTGTCGATCCCATCGATGGGCGTCACGCCTGTCTGGTTGCGCCGCTCTCCACACTCCTTGCCAGTGCTCACACCTGCCGACCTCCTGCCATCTGACCCTGCAGGGGCAGCCTCGGCGCCCTGCGGCTGAAGGTGCGCCTGACCGAGGACCGCGTCCTGCCCTCGCAGTGCTACCAGCCCCTCGTGGCGCTGCTGCTGGAGTCCGTGCGAGGCCCGCCGGAGGTGGGTGTGTGCGCCGGGCGTGCCTGGCTGGGGGGCTCTTCTGCTGGGCGTTCCAGGACCCCAGGTCACCCCCACCTCCTGTCCCTGCGCAGGAGGACACTGCTAGCCCCCTGGCTGTGCTGGAGGAGCTGACCTTGGGCGACTGTCGCCAGGACCTTGCCACCAAGCTGGTGAAGCTCTTTCTCGGACAGGGTCTAGCTGGGCCCTTTCTGGACTATCTCACCCAGCGAGAGGTGGCTCGAACCAGTGAGTCCCTGCATCGCCCCTCGAGGTCACGCTCTGAGGCTGGGTCTGCAGGATGGTCCCTGGGGACACGAGGGGACTTAGGTGGAGGGTGGGGGGCTGCTGCATGTGGGGGTCCCTGCGCTGCGCGGCCCAAGCACCTGAGAGTACAGTCCCAGCTTCGCTATTTGTGAGCTGTGTGGCCTCGGGCAGCTTGCTTGACCACTCTGGGCCTCTGTACTGTGAACAATTAGCGTTTTGAGGCCTGTGATCCTTGAGGCTGGAAGGATCGTGACCCCCGCCTTGGGTAATTGGGGCAGGCTGGTCCAGCCCCCAAGTCCCCCCAAACACGTCCCGTGCTCTCGCAGCCGACCCCAACACACTCTTCCGTTCTAACTCTCTGGCGTCCAAGGCAGTGGAGCAGTTCATGAAGGTGAGGAGTGTGGGTCTCCAGGGGCCCAGCGGCGGCTTTGGGGTGCGTGGGGGAACCCCCGCCAGTGCCCAGACTGCGGAGCCCGGCCGGTCTCAGGCTCCGCTACCTCGCTCTGACCTGTCGCGATGGGCGTGGACGCGCCCCAACAAGGTGGCACGCTCCGCCCCCCACCCCACGGCCGCCGGCCACGCCCACCCCGCCGGCCACGCCCACCCAGCCGACCATGCCCACCCCGTCGGCCACGCCCACCCCGCCGGCCACGCCCACCCTGGCCACGCCCAACCCAACCACGCCCCTGTGCCACGCCCCCAGCTCGTGGGCATGCGCTACCTGCACGAGGTGCTGAAGCCCGTCATCAACCGCGTGTTTGAAGAAAAGAAGTACATGGAGCTGGACCCCGGCAAGATGGACCTGGGCCGCGCCAGGTGAGCCGGGCCGAGGGCCGCGAGCGTAACCTCAGAGCTTCCTGGAGCCCCGGCCCTTGGCTGCGGTGTAGTGGTCCTGGCAGGAGCTCCCTGGGTTCGAGTCCTGGTCGCCGTGTCTTGCGCCTCAGGGTGTCCCCGGGACGCGAGCGCAGTCGACCCTGCAAGCCCAGCCCGGGGCGAGCGTGCCCTGAGTGCTAGTACCTTTTATCAGGGTGGGCGGGGCGATGGGGCCACAGCGGGGACAGGAGAAGGGCTCTCCTTGACGCAGAGGCAGGCATCCGGACTCCTTCCACAGATGAGGAAACAGGCTCAGAGCGGGAGACGCCTGCAGGAGGTCACACAGCTGCGGAGTTGCAAAGTCAGGATTCGAACCCAGATCCTGTACTGGGGGGCAGAGTCTGTCTATGACTCCTGGGTGGGGGCCCAGGAACAGGGCACCAGGGACCTGGGCAGGCAGGGTGGTAGGCAGATGCCGAAGTTAGCAGTTCTACACTCAGCTCTGTTGCCTGTTGGCGAGGTGACCTCTCAGCCTCAGTTTCCTTCTTTGTTAAATAGAACCAGTCAGGCTAACCCGTGGGGTCGCCACTTAAATGCTAGGATGTCAAGCCCACACAAGCCACAGCCACTACTGAGTCCGGG